>JAZKJV010000226.1:410156-617247 GCA_037367405.1 Ottelia alismoides
TATCAATCCCAATTTAGAGAAGCCAGCACTATCAGACTCATCTCACAAATGACATCTTCTAATTCATCATACTAAAAATGTATAATTGCCAATCAGCCAGCACATCTCTCCTTATTTCATTACTAACAAGGGATTGCAGAACTCCAATATGAAGAAAGTCCAGAAAAAATTCTACTGCGGAGAAGGCTGACTCTGAATTAGGGATATGCTCTATGTTGACGGGATGTCTAATTTCATGAGGTTCTTCTGTAGAAGCGGTGGAATTGACTCTCGAAGACATGACAACATGATGCGATTCATGCCGACTTCCCTTACTCCTGTGATGTGATTATATATGAACTACCAACCAATCGATAAGCTTCAAAATGTCACTAATATTGAATCAAGAAAGTCACTGAAGACTGCCAACTGATTGCTGAACCTAGAGTGAGTACAAAGTGGTGGGTTTTTCTAAAGAGAAAAGGGTCTCCACTGTATAATTTGTGCCCAAGAGTACGAAGTGGCGAGTTTAAGGTCCAAGAATATTACCGGATAGCAAAATACCCGTGAGAAGAGTTAAAAGGTTGAACATATACGTAAACCCAGGAGTATGGGCACCCTTCAGCACTAGTGGTGCTTGCCACCACTATAAATCTTGATCCAAATATAAACTGGAAGTACTGTTGTTCTAGGCAAAAAAGGGAGAAACACGGAAAGGTGTCCACCCCAAAACTATAAAAAAATGGTGAAACCTTCTTCCACTTTAAGTAGGATCCGCTACATGGATTCTTGCTCAAATACACTTTAAAAAGGGGGACCACCCCAAAACTATAATAACAACAGAGTGTGCATGAGGATGGAGCGCAGAGGGGGTGCGGCGATTTGGAGAGCGAAAGGGGAGGGCAACGACGGAGACGGTGGAGATTGGTCGGTCGTCTCTCACAGGAAGGTGGGTCGCTGGTGTTTCCGTTGTCGGGTAAATGGCCATCTTGTTGCGGTCTGTCGGTTACCGCCGAGATGTTTCTCATGCGGTAAGGCTGGCCATCGGCAAGCCTCTTGCATGTCTGCTTCGTCGGGCACTATAAGGAATCCGAGCAAAAGGCAGGCGGCCTACCAAGGTGGTTACACGGGAGGAAGCTCTTCAACGGTGCAGCAAGGAGGACCTACTTATGCGGAAGTAGTCGGGAGGTCAACTACGGCGGGTGTGAAGCTTAGCGCGGAGGTTAGTGGTCCTGTTAGCGTTGGTGCAGGTGGTGGGAGGCCTGCATTCGGAGGAAGGCGTAACATGCATGATTCAAAGATACACGCTAAAAAGATGCTTGCGGTTATCGGCATCGCGGTTAGAGAAACTATCGACTTGGAAGGTATCTCGTCGCATTTACGTGGATTTTCTCGGACCACATTTCGCGGGGGACGTGGTCTTGCTGGATAGTAGGCGCTGTTGTGTCCGAAGTCTGTCGGATGCCCAAGTGGGAAGGCTGGTTCATAATGGAGACGTCGGGAACGTGCTGTGGAGAAGATTGCGATTCAAGGATGAATGTCACAACGAGCTGGAGGTTTGCATGGCTACGGTTAGGGAGTACCCTTCCTTTCCCGGACGGCTGGGTGTTTGCGGAGGGCGTTCAGGCGCTGGGGCTGTGTCCGGGAAGTCCTCGACGATGGACTTCGACCAAGCTTGACGGTGGAGGAGACCAAGATCCTGTTCGAGTGCACAAAGTCTTTTCTTGACAAGATAGGTGGACGCAGCGAGTTCGCGGAGTTGGTTGTGGGGAGATTTTCGTTCGCGGTCGAGCTTTCCATTGATGATCCTCCGCCACCTCCGGTGGTTTCGTGGACGACAGTGGAGTCGGAGGAGGCGGTAGACGAAAGACCAAGAGACGCGTTGGGTTCGTCGCTGGCGGTTGGATTTCCGAGGCAACACATCGAAGGAAGTGCTCACCAGTTCGTGGGTACACGACGCTTCGAGAAGTGCCCTGAACCGGTCTGTCTTCCGTCAGAAACATTCCATCTGCAGTATGACGTGGGAAAAGGGTTTGGTGATCCGTCTTCGGTGATGGCCTTTTCGCATGCTGCGTTTTGCTTCTCGGGTCATGTGTTGGATCCGGGTCACCACTTCGGCGATCGGGCTACTTCCTGGTTATTCTCGGATTCGGGCGTCGACATCGGGCAGTCGAGCAATAAGAATGTCTTCTCCATCCCTTCTTGTGCGGGCACTCCATCGCAAGTGCTCCCCCCTTGGAGCTTTAGGGGTATTCTGGAGGGTGCTCCACAGCGGGTACCGGTTACTGCTCCCGTTGTTATTCTCGACGAAGGCGGAACCCGACCGTTGCAGTCCTCCAACTTGGCATCTTCCAGTCCGGTGATTGTCGGAGAGAGGGAGGGCGAGAATCTCCCTGTTCGTGGTGTCAAGGTGGAATGCAGCGATAGAAGAAGCGGGAAGAGGTATAGAAGGAGGAGCAGAGCGAGGGTTTCAAGATCGCAATCTAGCCCATGCCCCCCTTTCTTGGTTGCGGTGGCGGAGACTGCCGAAGTCGCTCGGATGCAGGGGCCAGACGTCGTTCCTAAATAAAGATCCTTTCCTGGAATATATGTGGTCTTGGGGATATGGATAAGCGGAAAGTTATGGGCTCCAGAGTTACTGAATGGGGGTGTGATATCATCATGCTGCAGGAAACGAAGTTGCAATCCTTGGCGGAGGGGGTTTGGGCGACTTGTGGGGCTGGTGGTATTGATCAGTACAGAACTATTGGTGCTTCGGGGGCTTCGGGGGGACTGTTGGTGGCGTAGCGCTCGACGTTGTGGTCGTGTGACTCGGAGATTCGGGGGCGCCATGTGTTGACGGTGATCCTTATTGGTACTGCCTCTTTTGAGCAACTGGCGGTGTCGTGTGTTTATGGGCCTTGTGATAGTGGGCGGAGAGGGGAGTTGTGGGAGGATTTGTTGGAGGCTGGGAGGGCGGTCGGGGGGGCCCCGTGGGTGGTGGGCGGAGATTTCAACGTGACGTTGTTATCTACTGACAGGCCCGGAAGGAGAGGGGGCCAAGACTCTGGCTCCATGGATTTCGCTGACACCATTGATTCGCTCGGCCTTGAGATCATGGACGTTGAGGATGTTGCATTTACTTGGAGAAATTCTAAAACGCGGTCGCGGCTGGATCGTTTCTTCGTCTCAAATGAACTGTTGGAGAATTTCCCTTTGGCTTCGGTGGGGGCCAAACCTAGGTCTTGGTCCGACCATTCCCCGCTGGTATGGTGCTCTGGGGTTACCCCGGACCGTAGGGGACTTTTTAGATACGAGAAATGTTGGATGCTGGAGGACGGCTTCAGAGATCTTGTGAATTCGCACTGGGCTGAGTCGAAGCCTTCGGGGTCCCCGCCGCGTGCAAATTTGTTCAAAAGCTCGACTCTTTGAGGGGCAGGCTTGCGAGGTTCAAGAGGGATACGAGAGCCGCTAGGTGCGAGACTAGAAAGGTCGCTGAGGAGATGATTAGAGACTTGGACGCGATTGAGGATGTGAGGCCTCTCTTGCCTTCTGGGCTGGATTCGCGGATGAGGGCTCAGAGGATGGTTATTTTGGAGGACAAGAAGCGTGTCGCTGAGTGGAGGCAATGGTCGAGGAGCACCTGGTTGAAGGAGGGGGACGCGAATACTTCCTATTTCCACCGTATTGCTAATGGAAGGCGCAGGTCAAATGCTTTGAATTTGATCACTGTTGATGGAGTTACGCTGGAAGGGAATAAAAACATGGGCTCGGCTATAGCAAATCACTTCAGGGCGTTTTCCGCTGCTGTGATTTCGCGGCGATGGAAATGGTTAGGTCGAAACTCTAGGACGGTGGAGGCGCCTGCTCGCGAATCTCTTATTCGTGACGTCACCTTGGAGGAGGTTAAGGATGCCGTAAGGGACCTTAATGCTAACGCTGCGCCAGGCCCCGATGGCTTCTCCATTTCCTTCTACAGAGATTTTTGGGACGTTGTTGGTCAAGAGGTGCTCGATGTGGTGCTGGAGTTCTGCAATGAGAATAGGGGCTTTGACCGTATCAACCGGGCACTGATTGTTCTGATTCCCAAATGAGCGGTGCCGGCCTCCATCGAGGACTATCGCCCCATTGTTGTCTCAAACGCCCTCTATCTTATCACGGCCAAGGTTTTGGCGAGGAGGTTGGTTGGCGTCCTCGGGAGCTTGATTTCCCCTGTGCAGGCCGCTTTTGTTCCGGGCCGCCAGATTTCTGATTGCACGACGATTGCCCCCGAGATCATTGCTGATTGGCAGAGGAGGGGCACGAGTGGTATTTTGTGGAAGGTGGATTTTGCCAAGGCTTACGATAGCCTTGATTGGAAATTTCTATGGTCAGTTTTGAGGAGATTATGTTTCCCGGATCGGTGGATATCCTGGATGAGGCGTTGTATCACCACGGCGTCTTTTACGGTTCTGATCAACGGTAGGCCGGAGGGGGGGTGGATTCAACCCCGCAAGGGGGTGCGGCAAGGTTGCCCCCTCGCTCCTTTGCTTTTCATCATTGCGGTTGATGTTCTGGCTGACATGGCGACAGGCGTGGTCAGCCATGGTCTTTCTAGAGGTTATTTGAGGGGCGAGGTTTGGGTGCCGATCTTACAATACGCGGACGACACTCTGTTTCTTATTGAGGGAGGGGCATGGAAGGCCGTAACCCGATATATCGGCGATATATCGGTATCGACAGGTCACCGATATATCACCGATATGTCCGATATCGGGTATCAACACGCAAAAAATGGCGAGCTGAATCCCGATGTCGGCGATATGGCGTCGATATATCGGCGATATATCGGTATCGACATGGTACCCCGATATCGATATGTCCTTCCATGGGGAGGGGTCGAGGAGACTAGCGCCATGGCTACGACTTTGGAGATCTTTTCGGAGTTATCTGGATTAAAGAAAAAGGACTGTAAGTCTTGCTTTGTCCCTTTCGGGCAGGCGGATTTAGTTACTGATCGGTTAGCGGTTTGTTTGGCTTCTTCGCGCGCCACGCTCCCAATGGACTATCTCGGCATACCTCTGGGTCTGGGGAGAGTGAGGCTTCGTGACTGGTTGAGGGTGGTGGAGAAGGTGGATGTGCCTTTGGCTGGGTGGAAGGCTTCTCTTCTGTCGAGGGGAGGTAGGTTGGTTCTGATCAAGGCAGTGTTGTCGTCCATTCCAGTTTACTTTCTTTCTTGTCGCAAGTTACCTAAGGGGATCCACGCGAGGCTGGAGAGGAAGATGCGCGCTTTTTTATGAGGCAGCGTTTCTAGTGGGCGCGGTAGGGTCCATTTGGTTGGTTGGGAGGATGTCCTACGGAGAAAGGATTGAGGGGGTTAGGGTTAAGATCTCTTGAACAGGTGAATGAGGCGTTTTTGCTTAAATGGGCTAGTAGGGTTTGGGGTCTGGGTGATGATCTTCTTTGCTTGGTGGTTCGGAGCATCTATGGGGTGAAGGGCGTGCCCCATTTGCAACTGCTCAACCTTGCGGCAATGACGCCTTTCTGGAGAGGCGTGGTGAAGACGTTTGTAAAAAATATTAATCTCTTCAGGCCGGTTGTTGGAAGGGGGGACTCCTTTGCTTTTTGGGGCGATGATTGGTAGGGGGCGGGAGCTCTGTGCTCTCGTTACCCGTGGTTATTTGCATTGGCGGATGATAAGCTCTGTTCGGTGGCGGACTGCTGGCGTGATGGGTCTTGGTGGCGTACTTTCTCCGCTAACTTCTCGGCGATTTGAGGATTTCTTGGCGCTGCTTGATGGTGTGAGGAAGGTCGGTGCCCCTATTGGGGGTAGAGATCACTGGCAATGGAAGGAGGGGAGCTTCTCGGTTAAGGGCGCCTATGGTGCCATCTCCAGACCGCCGTCGGCGACCTCGGAGGTGCTGATCATGGATTGGGCTTGTATTTGGGCCCTTAATCTTCCTGAGCGTATTGGGATTTTCTTGTGGCTCCTTAGGCGCAAGAGGCTGATGACGCGTGATCGATGCGTAAAGCTCTTGGGCATCATCTCGGACAAGTGCTTGATATGTGACAATGAAATCGAATTGGTGGAACACCTTTTTTTTACGTGCCCTGTGATATCGCAAATTTGGCATGAGGCGGGGATTCTTTGGTGCCGGTCTGATGAGTTCCAGGCCTTCTGGAATTCGGTGTATGAGAATAGGGCAAGATCAAGAAGGGAGCGGCTCTTCCCCATGGCTACTATGTGGGCGATTTGGCATGGCAGAAATGGTTTGGTATTCTCAGGCCAGAGATTCTACAAAGAAAATGTCGAGTGCTTTACAAGGAAACTGGTAGATGAGTGGAAGACATAATGATCTTTTCTTGTTTTGTGTTTTGGGGTGTCGTTATCGTGTGATGTAACCTTTTGACTTTTTATTTATAAAATTTTGATGGGGCGGGCACCACCGAGTGCTTCCCCCTACCTTGCAGACTTCAAAAAAAAACAATAATAACAACAACAACAAAGCCTTTTCCCACATTAAGTAGGGTCGGCTCACTCTTAGCACCACCCCAAGACTATATTATAAAAAAAATAAAGGTTACAAAGTCAGGACTCTATAAGAGTCTTAGCATGATCCATTACATTTTCCACAAAAAACACTGAAAAATCATGGCATTTGAAGCGAACCAACACCCGCAGAACAACGGCTGCCTTCAGAAGCACAAAGACAGGTCGGAAACAAGCCAAGTACACCATTTCCTAACATCCTTCAAGGTTAGGAACATCCGGCCAGGACATATTCTCCTTCATCCAAATACTCTCTACCTTGTCATACGCAAAGAAAAGGTGGTCTACCGTCTCAATCTCCACCCACAGAGGGAGCAGTCACTGTCATTGCCCGAGAAAATCTTCATCCAAAGCTCCTTAGTCATTAACCTTATACGCTACAGGAGCCAAAGATAGACCTTGACCTTATGTGGAATGTGAATGTCCGAGATGAACCTACAATCACGAACCAAATCACCACACCAGAAGCCGGAGGTCTGTCCAGATCCCAATATGTGTGTCTCACCGAAAATTCCACATCCTACCATCTCCTGTGATCCTAACGCTCTGCAGGGCCCTCCAGAGGGCGCGAAGAAAATCCATCACCTCCAAAAACTCATGTGAACATTGATCTGAAAAATCAGACCGAAAAGTTAGGAGCCAAGTCTCATCCCCCCATGCATCAGACAAAAGCATGTCCTGGTCTGAGGCTAATGCAAATACACGAGAGAACCTCTCGGCCAAAGACCCCCCCCCCCAAATCAATCCAACCATCCTTCCAGAAAGAAAGGAATGGGAACGGCTGTCACCCACAATCAGGAGGTACACAGGGAGTTGTGGTAAGATAGAACAAATCCCCTTTCAAAAGAATGATGCCAGGTGATGAATGCGGACACCAAGGAGCATTGAGTGTGCACTGCAAAAATCCCCACAGATCAACCTGCAGCACAGGACCTCATTGCCGCCCCAAAATCTCGCATGTGATTTCATCAAGAGCATCCTATTCATTGTCTCCAAGCAAGGGATGCCAAGTCCCCCATCCTCCATCGAAATCGTAACAATAACCCATTCCACCAACTGTAACTCCAGAGTGTTCTGACTTGATAATCCCCAGAAGAATCTCCTGATAATCATCTCGATACGATGTTGAATCCCACCGGCAAAGGTCTGAAGGACATGAAGAACACAGGAATTGTCGCAAGAACTGCCCTAACAAGCACAAGATGTCCACCCTGTGACAAACACGATAACCTTCTACCCATACAGCTTCCTTTCTAATTTTTAATAATCGCCACAATCTGCAAAGCGAAGTCTGCCACAGCCAAGCGATAGCCCCCAGGTATTGTTATTGCATCGAGCCAATAATAGTGTCCAACGCAAGCAACGGCCAACCTCATCTGCCTCCAAAAGACCAAAAGAGACAAAAGCAGACTTGTGTCGGTTAATTTTCAGTCCATAAAGCCCAACAAAAAATATCCAACACTAAACTCATTACTTTTTCCTCCATCCCTCGTTCTATGAAGAAAGTCATGTCATTTGCATATTAAAAAATAGGGATGGAGATGTCACCATGTATATAACCCGCAATCAACCCTGGCCCACCACTTGAACCACAATTCAAGTAAGAACATCAGCAATCACTACAAAAAGCAAATGTGCCAATGGACCTTCCGAACTCCACGCTTGGGTTAGAAAAAACCTCCTTCTGGATGTTCATTCACCACTACCTTACTAATAATAAAGTATAAAAAGGTGTGCTAACTGGTTGACAATCATACATTTTTCATACCTTCAAACTGGAAGTACTTTTAGTAGAATATAAACAACCCTTGGCCATATGATTAAAATGATATCGAGGTTGATGGTCCCCATCTAACAAGTCGATATAAGCATCGCTTTTGATACATTAAAATGCAAAGCGAGGAGTAGGTGTGTGGGTTAAAATGAAGAGATTGCACATGTGATCAAACACAAAGGGGGATGTGGTGTTTCTATTCATTTGTACGTTTCACTCTTTTAATACATCACATGGCCCGGTTAAGTAGGACCTATTGTGCAATTCTCCAAAAACGACTGCAGAGGGCTTCAAGATGCAATTATACAATAGTTTCTAAAATTTAAGGACAATAACGCCATTATGTCCAAAGGAAGTGGTAGCAATAACTTTGAAACCATGGGTAATAAATAGCTCTGACTATATCAATGGCAACAACTTTCATTACAAGAGGCAACACAACAAAACAACTTTCATCTCTGAGCATCAAGCGCAAAATTTGGGGAATATTGTGATAAGAAGCAACAATCCCCATAAAGGCTGTGATAATGTGAAGAACCCCATCAATGGAGCTAGTCCACAGACCAACATATCCCATTAATCCAAACACGCCAACTTTCCATATCTCTTACCATAAACCTATGAACCCTAAAGTCCCTTAATCATCTTGAGCCATCATTGGCATGAGGTTGTACGTATAGTTGCGGTTGTATAGAAGCTATTGACAACTGGTTCACAACAAATGGATTGACAAGGCAGGGCCACAACCATGTGAAACAGTTGTATTGAAATGACGAGGCAGTGATATCCATTTGTTGCAATAGTGAATGAGAAGCACAAAAGTGAATGAGAAGCACAAAAGGCTCCGATGAGCATTATATGGGCTATGTAGCTTAGCACATAATACTAAGTTGTGGGACTAGAGATTGGATATTGGAGTTGTGCAGGAGAATTACCACTAAAGCATCGTGGTTGATGCCGCGCTTCATGAATGCAACCAACAGCAAACAGAGATGTCAGTAGTATCAGCAAGGATTGTATAACTGATTAACCATCCACGACACTTGATGGCTTAAAGGAATGTAACAAGGAAATTTTAATGCATTTTTTATACTAAGTAGGAAAATCATTTGTGTTTGATGTCTCAATTTAACCATCTAATGCACAACCAATCTCTTATTCTATGAATGCTTCTTATTGAAGAATCAAACTGAGAAATCGATGTTGGATCGATAAATGCAAAAATTCCTGGTGAATCACAAGCACCAAAAAACACAAGAGGTAAAAGTTTTTAGTCGCAAAATAATTATGCAAGTTCTTTTTCACAGGGCATGGAAAGGTAGTTCTTTTTCAGCAAAAAAACATATGGAGCAATTTGTAAACACCGCCTTCAAGAACGGACGAGCTAGTCCGGGATTGCAACCTTATTTGGGAACTTAACCTGCCAAAGAGAATTGGTTATTATGTGGATACTTAGAAGAAGACGTATCATGACAAGGGACCGCTGCGCAAGACTTTTTAGATATCTCGAATAAACGCCCCCTCTGTGTGGCGCAAGTTGAAAAAATTGAACACATTTTCTTTCATTGCCCAATAACATCTCCCATCTGGATTGCTACTAGTCTCTTACAGAGCCATAGAGCATAACAGACCTCACGGCTTCTTTGTAAAACTTTCCATTGATTTTCAAAGGAATTTTCTTATCACAAAGAACGGTAGATGCTCCTAACCACTTTATCCAACCTGCATTTATTCTATTAGTAACATCTCCGTCAATTTCACCATTATGTTGCAAAATAGATCTCATGTATCTAAAAGAATCTTTCTTTTAAATGTTGTCATCACCAATCTTTACCATGATTCCTTCACCGTTGCTTCCATTATAAGTGCACTCCATATATTTAGTCTTATCTCTACTTATATGAAATCCTTTAGTCTCCAATGCATGTCTCTAGAGCTCAAGCTTCTCATTTACGCCATCTCTAGTCTCATCAATCAATACAATATAATCAGTGAATAACATAAAACAAGGTATCTCATCATGAATGTGACTTGTCAATTCATCCATAACCAAAGTAAAAAGGAATGGACTCAAAGTTGAATCTTGATGTAGACCAATGTTGATGTCAAAATATCGAGTCTTCCCACACTGGATCCTTACACAAGATGAAGCCTTAATCCTTATCATGCATATCCTTTATGAGGTTAATGTATCGGACATGTACTTGTCTCTTCTCCAAAACTCTCCACAATATCTCACGTGGAACAGTCATAAGCCTTCTCCAAATCAATAAAAATCATACGGAGGTTCTTCCTTTTAGCTCAATAAATCTCCATTGCTCTCCTCGGCAAGTGGATGGCTTCAATAGTTTAGTGACATGGCATGAATCCGAATTGGTTTTCTTTTACTTTGGAAACTTACCTCAACCTTCTTTCGATCACACGTCCTCAAACTATCATAGTGTATTCATCAGCTTGATACATCTGTAATTTGAACAATTTTGAATGTCTCATTTGTTCTTATAAGGAGGTATCATGATACTTCTTCTCCAATCCTCAGGCATTTTCTTACTTCGCCAAATAGCATTGAATACATTTGTAAGCCAAGTCAAGCCACGCTCACCTAAAACTCTCCATACTTCAATAGGAATGTCATCAAGTCTTACACCTTTCTCAGGTCTCATAACCTTCAAAGCCTCCTCTACTTCCTTTGCATTCGTCTATAACTTGCATGATTCAAATAACTTTCACTACTAGCTAGATCTCCCAAATTGATCTCTCTACTTTCTTCCCCGGCGAAAAGCTTATGGAAGTAATGCTTCTATCTAGTCTCTATATCCTTCTGAGTAACAAGCACGTGGCCTTCCTCATCCTTAATGCATCTCACTTGAGAAAGGTCTTTGGTCTTTCTTTCTTTAACTCTAGCCAACCTGAATATATCCTTTTGGCCCTCCTTAGAATCGAGATTTTTGTACAAAACCTCATAAGTTGTTGACTTAGCTTCGGTTACAGCCTTCTTTGCTTCCTTCTTCGTTATTTGTAGTTTACGACAGCTTCCTATGTTCTATCCTTAGACATAGCTTTAAAGCATGCTCTTTTAATTTTGAGTTTCTCTTGTACCCCACCACTCCACCACCAAGCCTCCTTTTGTCCCGAAGCTCCTCCTTTTGACTCGCCTAGCATCTCTTCAGCTACCCTTCAGATACAAGATGCTACCACCTCCCACATCTCATTTGCACTTTCGTTACAATCCCAAGATAAGTCTCCTAAAACCTTCTCCCTAAAGCTTGATTGTTTCGATTGAAGATTTCACTGCCTAGTTATAGTAATCTTGAAACTCTTCTTTTCTTTACCATAGCTTTTACTTGTACATCCATGACTAACAAGCTATGTTGGGTTGTCAAACTCTCTCCTGGGATTACTTTGCAATCTTTGCAATACAATCGATCTCCTCTCCTCCACGCAAAGTAATCTATCCATGTTCTAGTCGGACCACTCTTATAAGTAACTAAATGCTCCACCCTCATCTTGAAAAGAGTGTTTGTGTTTGATATGAAAATATCATAAGCCGTTACAAAATCCAAAATGACTCTTCCATCTTCATTTCTATCCACGAAGACATGGCCTCCATGAACACTAGCATACCCTGAAGCAATCTTTCCTACATGTCCATTAAGATCCCCACCTAGGCAAATCATCTCTCTTTAAGGGATTCCTTGTATAATCTTATCCAAATCCTCCCAAAAAGCTTGTCTAATACTTTCATCTAAACCAACTTATGGTGCATAAATTGAGATGATATTCAACATTTCTTCTTCGAGCATCAATTTTAGCAAAATAATCCGACCCCTGCGTCTTTACACCTTAACCACATAATCCTTCAAATCCTTGTGAACAACCACTCCAACACCATTTCTGCCCTGATCTTTACCTGAATATGAAAGTTTAAAGCCCCATCTTCTCGATCTCCCTTGCTTTCTCTCCAATCCATATTGTCTCTTGGAAACATAGTATATGAATTTTCCTTCTTTCCAACAAATCCACTATCTCCGTCGATTTGCCAGTCAGAGTGTCAATATTCCAACTACATATCCGCAACTTCCTTTGCAACCTCTTTTAGACTAACTTCTTTACTCGCATATGTCCATCATGCAAGAACCCTTGTAAATTTTGTATTGCATCCGGGCGACAATGCATCGAAACTAGCCTATTTACCCGCATGTGTTCCTCGTGCAAGAACCCTTGCAAATTTTGAACTACATCTAAGCAGTGATGTAGAGGCCCTTGCCAACTTCTCATTGCATTCGGGCGATGCAACGCATTGCAAGTAAGGAACGCCTCAACGAAATCTAAATGATTTCTTAAATTCATGATGAAAAGATCTGAAGTGTTTTGAGAAAACATCTTCAATAGTGTTCTTAAAAGAATACTTTTTTTTGAAAGTCTGCAAGGTAGGGGGAAGCACTCGGTGGTGCCCGCCCCATCAAAATATATTTATATAAGTAAAGGATACACCTACACCGGGCACAGTTTACACCACCCCAAAACACACAATAAACCGAGCATTACAAAATCCATTCTACTAACATTCGCCTTGCAAAGCACTCGACATTTTCTTTGTAGAATCTTTGGCCCGAGAAAAGCAAGTCATTTCTTCCGCGCCATATCGCCCAAAGGATCGCCATGGGGAAGAGTCGCTCCCTCCTTGTTCTCCCCCTGTTGTCATAAATCGAATTCCAAAACGTCTGGAAGTCATTCGTCCGGCACCACTCGATACCCGCCGACTGCCAAATTTGCGACACCATTGGGCAAGTAAAAAAAAGATGTTCCACAGACTCAATTGCATTGTCACACAATAAGCATTTGTCCGCAATAATGCCCAAGAGCTTGACGCACCGATCACGCATCATCAATCTCTTGCGCCTCAGAAGCCACAGAAAAATCCCAACACGCTCAAGCAGATTAAGGGCCCAAATAGAAGCACAATCCCTGTTCAGCACCTCCGAAGCCGCAGGCGGCGGTCAGGAGATGGCACCATAGGCGCCTTTAACCGAGAAAGTCCCCTCCTTCCAGCACCAATGATCTTGGCCCCCAATAGGGGCACCCACCTTCCCAACAACGTCAAGCAGTGCCAAGAAATCCACAAATCTCTGATCCGAGAAGTTAGCGGAGAACGAAGGCCACCAAGTCTCTTCTGTCCAACAGTCCGCCACCGAATACAGCTTATCTTCGGCCAAGGCAAATAACTGCGGAAACCGAGAGCAAAGCGTCCCGGCCCCCGACCAATCATCCTCCCAAAAAGCAAAGGAGTCCCCCCTTCAAACGACCGGTCTGAAGAGAGCCAAATTTTTCACGAAAGTCTTCACCACAGCCCTCTAGAAAGGCGTCATTGCCGCAAGGTTAAGCAGCTGCGAATGGGGCGCGCCCTTCACCCCGTAAATGCTTCGAACCACCAAGCAGACAAGATCATTATCCGGTCCCCACACCCTACTCGCCCACTTAAGCAGAAGCGCCTCGTTCATTTGCTCAAGAGATCTTATCCCCAAACCCCCCCCCCCACTCCTTTCTCCGCAAGACATCTCCCCACCCCATTAGATGGACTCCTCCACGCCCACTCGAAGCGTTGCCCCATAGGAAAGGCCGCATCTTCCTCTCCAGCCTCGCGTGTATCCCCTTTGGCACCTTGCGACATGACAGAAAGTAGATCGGAATGGACGACAAAACCGCCTTGAGCAAAATCAACCTACCCCCCCCCCTTGACAGAATAGAGGCCTTCCAACCCGCCAATCTCAAGTCCACCTTCTCCACCACCCTCAACCAATCACTAAGGCGTGCTCTCCCCAGACCTAAAGGTATGCCGAGATAGTCCATTGGGAGTGAGGCACGCGAAGAAACCAAGCAAATCACCAACCCATCAGCACCATTTTCTGCCTGCCCGAACGGGACAAAGCTAGACTTATTGTCATTTTTCCGTAATCCAAAAAGCTCCGAAAAGATTTCTAGTGTCGTGGCCATGGCGGTTGCCTCCTCGATGCCACCCTCAATAAGGAAAAGGGTGTCATCCGCGTATTGAATGATTGGCACCCGCACCTCATCCCTCGAATAGCCTCTCGAAAGACCATGGCTGATCATGCACGCCGCCATGTCAGCCAGAACATCAACAGCAATGATGAATAACATTGGGGCAAGGGTGCACCCCTGCCGTACCCCCTTACGGGGCTGAATCCACCCCCCCTCCGGCCTACCGTTGATCATGACCGAAAAAGACGTCGTGGTGATGCAGCGCCTCATCCAGGAGATCCACAGAGCAGGGAAGCGCAACCTCCTCAAGACCGACCACAGAAATCTCCAATCAAGGCTATCGTAAGCCTTGGCAAAATCCACCTTCCACAAGATAGCACTCGTGTTCCTCCTCCGCCAATCAGCAATGATCTCGGAAGCAATCGTTGTGCAATCGGAGATCTGTCGACCCGAGACGAACGCGGATTGCATTGGGGAAACCAAACTCCCGAGGACGCCAACCAGCCTCGTCGCCAAAACCTTGGCCGTGATTAGATAAAGAGCGTTTGATATAGCAATGGGACGATAATCCTCGATGGAGGCCGGCACCGTACATTTGGGGAGTAGAACAATTAGCGCCCAGTTGATACGGTCAAAACCCCTATTCTCACGGCAGAACTCCAGCACCACATCGAGCACCTCCTGACCAACAACGTCCCAAAAATCTCTGTAGAAGGAGATCGAGAAGCCATCGGGGCCAGGCGTAGCATCAGCGTTTAGGTCCCAAACGACATCCTTCACCTCCTCCAAGGTCATGTCACGAATAAGAGTATCGCAAGCGGGGGCCTCCATCGTCCTAGAATTGCAACCCAACCACCTCCATTGCCGTGGGATGACAGCAGCGGAACCGGCCCTGAATTGATTTGCAATAACTGAGTCCATGTTTTTATTCCCTTCCAGTCTGACCCCATCAACAATGACAGAATTTAGTGTATTAGACCTGCGTCTTCCACTAGCAATACGGTGGAAAAACGAAGTATTCGCGTCTCCCTCTTTCAGCCAGGTGCTCCTCGAACGTTGTCTCCACTCGATGACACGCTTCTTGTCCTCCATGGTAACCGTCTTCTGAGCTCCCATCCGCGACTCCAATTCAGAGGGTGTGAGAGGCATCTCGTCCTCAAGCGCGTCCAGCACCCTAATCACCTCCTCAGCATCCTTTCTAGCCACGCACCTGGCAGCCCTCGTATCCCTTTTGAACGCCGCAAGCCTGACCCTCAAAGAGTCGAGCTTTTGGACAAACTTGCAAGCAACGGACCCCGAAGGCATCGAGTCAGCCCAGTGCGAAACCACCACATCCCTGAAGCCGTCCTCCAGCAACCAGCATTTCTCGTACCTAAACAGGCCCCTATGATCCGGGACAACCCCAGAACACCACACCAGCGGGGTATGATCGGAACCAGATCTTGGTTTGGCCCCACCGATGCCAAAGAAAAAGCATCCAACAGTTCATTTGAGGCGAAGAAGCGATCAAGACGTGATCGCGTTTTAGAGTTCCTCCAAGTCAAGGCCACGTCCTCGGCGTCCATCACCTCAAGGCCAAGTGAATCAATGGTGCTAGCCAATTCATCGGAGCCCGAGTCCTGGCCCCCTCTACCCCCGGGCCTATCTGTAGATAGCATCGTTACATTGAAATCACCACCCACCACCCACGGGGTCCTCCCAACTACTCTCCCTGCCTCCAATAGATTTTCCCACAACTCCTTCCTCCGCCCGCCATCACATGGGCCATAAACACAAGACACCGCCAGCTGCTCGAGAGAGGACGTACCCTTTAGTATCACCGTCAGCACGTGGCGACCCCGAACCTCCGAGAAGCACGACCACACCGCCGAGCACCACGCGACCAGGAGCCCCCCCCCCCCAGAAGCCTCAATAGTTCTGAACTGGTCAATACCACCAGTTCCACAAGCCCGCCAAGCCCCTTCCGTCAAGGACTGCAATTTCGTTTCCTGCAACAATATGATATCGCATCCCCATTCCTTTACTCTAGATCCCATAATTTTTCGCTTATCCGGATCCCCAAGACCACGTATATTCCAGGAAAGGATCTTCATTTAGGAATGGTGCCTGACCCCTGTATCTGGACGACTCCGGCAGCCGTTGCCAACGCAACCTTGAAAGGGGGCACGGGCTAGAATGCGATCTTGAGCCCCTTGATCTGCTCCTCCTTCTATATCTCTTCCCGCTTCTTCTGTCGCTGCTTTCCGCCTCCGCACCACGTACAAAGAGATTCGCGTACTCCCCCCCTCCGCCAGCCTCGGGTGTGGAGGAAGCCATGACGGGGGACGGCAGCGGCTGGGTTTCGCCTTCGTCATGGAAAATAACGGAGGTAGCAACAGACATCCGCTGTGGCGCACCCTCCAGAAGAGCATGCAGGCCCCTTGAAGGAAGCATTTGTGATGGAGCATCCGAAAAGGAAGGAAAGATGATAGCCTTGTTAGAGCCCGAACGCCCGAGGCCGGCGCTCGGTCCGAGAATAACCATGGGGTTGAGCAACCGCCCGTTTGGTGACCCGACTCCGCTAAAGGGCCCGAAAAACATACCGCAGCCCGCGAAAAGGCCACCAGCGGAGACGGATCATCAAACCCTTCGTCCACGTCATACTGCAGATGGAACAACTCTGACGAAAGACATACCGGTTGAGAACATTTCTCGAAGCGTCGTGTACCATCGAACCTGTAAGCACTTCCATCGAGGGGCTGCCTCGAGAAACCAACCTCCAGCGACGAACCCGACGCGCCCCTTGGTCTTTCGCCTACCGCCACCCCGGATGCCACCGCCGGCCACGAAACCACCAGTGGGGGCGGAGGATCATCGATGGAAAGCTCGATCGCGAAGGAATATCTTCCCACGATCAGTTCCGCGAACTCACTGCGCCCACTTATCTTGTCAAGGCAAGACTTTGTGCATTCAAACAGGATCTTCGTCTCCTCCACCGGCGATCCTGGCCGAAGGCCATTCTCGAGGACTTCCCGAACATAGCCCCAGCGACTCAGCGCCCTCCGTAAACATCCAGCTGACCGGGAAAGGAAGGCGACACCCCTAACCGTGGCCAGGCAAACCTCCACCTCCCTGCTACACTCATCTGCAAAGCGCAACCTTCTCCAGATGACGTTCCCGACGTCACCATTGAGCACTAGCATGCCCGCCTGCTCTTCCGAAAGGCCTCGAACACAACAACGCCTACTATCCAGCATCACCAGGTCCCCCGTGAAATCATGCCCGAGGAATCCATGCAAATGCGACGAGACACCTTCCACGTCTAAACCGTCTCTAACCGCAAGGCTGATAACCGCATGCATCTTCGCAGCATGCATCCTTGAATCATGCACGTTACGATTTCCTGTACGTCTCCCTCCTCCAGACCCATCGCTAACAGGACCAACATCCTCAACGTTAAGCTTCGCGCCCGCCGATGCTGCCCTCCCGACCACTTCCGCATAAGAAGGCCCCCCCATGATGCACAACTGCAGAGCTCCCTCCCGTGTATCGCCCTTTGAATGACGCCTGCCTCCTGACAGGAACCTTTACATTGACCGAGGCTGCCATGCAAGTGGCATGCCGGTGGCCCACCTCCCCGCAAGAGAAACACCTCGGCGGTAGCCAACAAACCGACGCTTCATGACCGCTCTTCCGCAGCGGAAGCACCGACAACCCGGCTTCCTGTGAGAGACACCGTCCACTCCCCATCACCTCCGACGCTGCTCTCCCTTTCGCTGCACTCCCTCTCACCACCCACCTTCTCGTTGGAGCGTTCCCCATCCTCTCCCCTCAGAAAGGGATTTGTCTCTCTTACGAGAATACTATTTAGGAATTTGTCTCTCTTACGTTGGTTGTCGGCTACCTAACGCCCAACCCTCATCAATTTACCCGCACTAGGGACCGGCCATGGCTGAGCTGGAAGAGGGGTTCCCACAAATCGGGCACTTTGTACATTAACAACAAATGCAACTTTTAGAATCTTGAAATGTATGCAATGCGATATGAGATCAAAGTAAATGATCTTACAAATTATCAAGTGCACAAAAACAACTTCATTGAAGCAAGTGTAGCCGATGCTCTTTCTTTCTCAAATTAATTGGAGTTGAAAAGTGTGAGAGATTCTTTCTTAAGGCAAAAAAGATGGGATTAGATGCTTGAGGTGAGTGCTAAACTATACATTCATATGGTCTCTACAAGGCATAAATTCCATTGACCAAAAGACACTTCGATTCTCATTAATCGATTTCCAAATACAAGGCCAAGGCAAAGATATCAACTACTAATTACTCCAAGATTAATCGACTGAAAGAAATAGTTAGTCAGTCAAAAATCACATTAGTTGACTGAAGATAAAACTAGTCAGTTGAAAAAGTTTAATCATGTTTTGACGCAAACTTCACTAGTCAATTGATCAATAGTATTTTATGGAAATTGATCAAGCAGATAATCGGGTGAAAGCCAAACTAGTCGACTAAAGCCATAAGTAGGTTAATTGAACGAAATAGGCAGGAATGTCAAGGGATGGGCAATTAGTCAACTAAAAACTTATTAGTTGACTAAACCATATATATGCCCATTGAACAGCAGTCGGTTGAATGATTGTTTGAGAAAATTGTTTTGTAAAATACCAGATGCCCAGTCAGGCCTGATTTTTTGACGAACATTAGTTTAACATGAGTGGAGCAGAGGTGGTCTGCGTAGGATGGAGCGATGGTCGAGAGTTCGAAGTAAGGGTGAGCAGGGAGGTTCGTCGCAACTGGCAAGTCCACCGGTGGGGAGGGCTTCGTCGCTGCGTAGTGGGAACGGCTCTGGTGGAAGCGAGGGAGTTGGGTGCTTTGTTACGAAGGAGCGCAGTCTTGTCATGGAGGGGCGGGTGTCGAAGGGAGGTGGTGGTGGCTTGCTCGCTGAGGGTTGGTGCGTCGAAGTTGAGAAAGGGAAGAGGGAGGTTTGGAGAGAGGAAGGAGGGGTACGGGCTGGCGATGGCGGAGCGGTGCATGGGGCTGGGGATGACGAGGGGTGGGTGCATGTTTCCCACAAGAAGTCGGAGAAAAGATGCTTCCGCTGTGGGGTTCAGGGTCACGTTGCGTCGTTTTGTCATGTCCCACCGAGGTGTTTCTCCTGCGGGAGGGTGGGCCACCGTCGTGCCACATGCAGGTTTGGTTCTGATCGCCGTGTCGTTGGTGCTGCAGTGCATATCTCTGAAGGGCAATCCATGCAACGTGTATCCATTGCGGTCGATGATCGCTTGGGACGTCGTAGTTTCGCGGCAATAGTTGTGGGTGGTACGAAGATTGCGGATGGTGTGGAGGGTGGCTTGCGAGTTGGCGAGACCCATGCAGTGATCGGTTACGCGTTGCGAGGCTGCATCTCTATTGAAGCTCTGAAGGCCCACCTATTTGGTTTCCTTGGCTCGCGGTTTATGGGAGACTTGGTGTCTCTTAATGTTCGTCGGTGTTGTGTTCGTGGCCTCTCTTCAGTGCAGAGAGAGCGCCTACTCCTGAATGACGGGGTAGGCGATGTTATTTGGCAACCTCTGCATTTTGTGGATGGTGCGGTTGCGGAGGGGGAGGTTTGCATGGCCAAGGTGCATGGTGTTCCTTTCTTGTCCCGGTCGGTTCACTGCTTGGGTCGGGCCCTCTGGCGGTAGGGAGTGGTTCTCGCGGTGATTGAGGATGGGTTGACACCTGGCTCGGATCCAGATATCACGCTTGTGCTGATGGAGTGTAGCAAGGCGTTGTTGGCTGCTCCTGTTGACTCGGTCTTCTTTGCGTCCTTGGATGTTGGACGGTTCAGCTTCAGGGTGGAGATGCAAGTCGTCGAGCCCCCTCCTCCGACGAAGGTCTTGATGTTGTCTGATGTCGCTTCGCCTTCTACGCTGGCAGTGGGGCTTCCGAGGGGGGCGTTGCATGGTTCGGGATGCGAGGACGATGCGGTGAGACCTTTGGGGGTCTCTCCTCGGATCGTGTGCCTCGTCACCCAAAACTTCTCTTTGTCTGCTGAGGTGGCAGGCTCGGTGCCCTCTCTCTCTTCACCGCCTCTCTCTCTCTGTCTTCATATCCTGGGCTCCTGACAGATCATGCGGATCCTTTGGCAGGTCGGCCCCAGGGGGTTTCAAGCCCATTTAACGCTTGTTGGTCGGGCGGTGCGAGCCTCTCGGGGTCCCTACATAATCGGTTATTCTTGAGCGCGATGGCCTCTTTGAGCCGACATCATGCCCGACCCGTTCGGCAACGGGTGGGTGGGCGCTTCCTCTTCGTAGGTCCTGAAGCACAGCTGCAGATATCCTTCCTGAGCTGCCGCACCGAATCAGCGCCCCTGTGTCTTCTGGTGGGGGTTCTTTGCGCAATTCCGCGTCACCTTCCGACGGGGCTTGTCCGGTGGTGGCCGGCGTTCTGGATGGGCAATCTCGAGGCGCTCTACCCTCTACTACTTCACTCTTGGCTTGCCCTGCGGTGGGTGGTGCTCATCCAGATGAAGATGCAGCTGACAAAAGATCCGGTAAGAGGTACAAGCGCAGGCAGAGGTCTAGGCCTCGACTCTACGAGCCACAACCATGCTCGGCCCTAAAGACGACCATTGCGGAGGCCTCTGGGGTAGTCCGCATTCAGGGACCGTACCCATGTTCTAAATGAAGGTTCTCTCCTGGAACGTTCGGGGGCTCAAGGAGCTAGACAAAAGGAGGATCCTTGGTTCACGCTTCATTGAGTGGAGTTGTGATGTGGTAATGCTGCAAGAGATGAAGCTTCAATCCGTCTCTGATGTTGTTTGGAAATCTTTTGGTGCCGGAGGTATTGATGAGTTCAGAGCTCTGGATGTTGTAGGTGCATCTGGAGGGATTCTTGTGGCGTGGAGATCTTCGGCCTTGGCGTTCAGCTCGGTGCTGCGCGGGAGGCACGTTTTATCTGTTCTCTTGGTATGTGTTGATTCCTCTACACCCTTGGCGGTCTTCGTGTATTTACGGCCCTTGTAGTCATATTCTGCGAAGGGAGTTGTGGGAGGACCTGCATGAGGTGAGTAGGGCTTTCGCGGGTATCCCATGGCTCATAGGAGGGGACTTCAATGTTACTCTTCGAACAACGGACAGACCTCGTTCCAGGGGTGGCCAAGACACGGGTTCAGATGATTTCGCGGACGCTATTGACTCGTTGGCCCTGGAGGTAATGGATGCGGGGGATTCGGCTTACACTTGGAGGAGCTCCAACTCCCGCTCTCGAATTGACAGATTTTTGGCTTCGGTCGAGCTCCTTGATTGTTTCACGCTATCCTCTGTTATGGCTTGCCCGAGAGCCTTGTCCGACCACACGTCAATTCTCTGGGACTCTGGTGAGCCCCTCCCGCAGAGGGGTCTCTTTAGGTATGAGAAGAGCTGGTTGCTGGAGGAAAATTTTAGAGTGATGGTGGTTTCGCACTGGTCCAACCTAGAGGTATGTGGTTCGGCTACGTCCAAGTTTGTGCAGAAGCTTGAGTCCTTGCGCACGAGGTTGAGCTCCTTCAAGAGAAACTCCATGGCTGCCAGATGTGCTACCAGGATGGAAGCTGAGGAGGTGGTTAGTAGACTTGATGCACAGGAGGATATTAGGGAACTATCGGCTGATGAACTGGCCACTCGCACGATTGCTCGAAAACTAATCACGGCTGAGGAGCTTAAGCGAGTCATTGAGTCAAGACAAAGGTCGAGAAGTGCTTGGCTAAGGGAGGGGGATGCTAACACGACGTTTTTCCATCGCATAGCCAGCGGTAGGCGTCGTTCAAATGCTTTAAGGTCAATCACGGTGAATGGTGTGCGTGTGGATGGTGACAGAGAAATAGGGAAGGCGATTATTGATCATTTTAGGGATTTCTCGGCGAGGACAATACCCACGCTATGGAGGTGGACGGGGCTTGGGGCTCCTTCTTTGTCGTCCTCTTTGTGTGCTGAGTTGACGCAGGGTGTCTCCTCGGAGGATGTGAAGAGTGCGGTATGGAGCTTAAATGCAGATGGGGCTCCGGGCCCTGATGGCTTCCCGGTTGCTTTCTACAGAGATTTTTGGGACCTCGTGGGCAAAGAGATTCTAGACGTCATCTTGGAGTTTTGTGAGGGCAATGCTGGTTTCGAGAGGATAAATAAGTCGCTGCTCGTTCTCCATCCAAAGTCTGCGGCGATGGAACGCATTGAGGACTTCCATCCCATTGCTCTCTCCAATGCCCTCTACCTGATTGTGGCAAAGGTGTTCGTCGTGCGGCTCAGCCGTGTTCTTGAGACTATTTTATCCCTGCTTCAGTCAGCATATATCCAGGGTAGGCAAATCTCGGACTGTCTTATTCTGGCATCGGAAATCATAGCGGACTGGAAAAGAAGGGACAAACAAGGTGTCTTATGGAAAGATGATTTTGCAAAAGCATATAATAGTTTAGATTGGGAGTTTCTTTGGTCGGTCTTGCAGAGGAGAGGATTCCCGGATTTGTGGAATTCTTGGATGAAACGTTGTGTTACGACGTCTTCTTTTTCAGTCATGGTGAATGACCGCCCGGAGGGTGGCTTCTTCCAGCCGCGTAGGGGCGTGCGCCAGGGCTGCCCCTTGCTCCCCTGCTGTTTGTCATTGATGCTGGCGTCCTGTTGTACACCGTGTGATTGATTGTGGATTCTCGGCCGCGTACTAGAGAGAAGGCTTGGTGATCCTGCTTTTGCAATACACGGATGATACTATCTTCTTCATTGAGGGGGCACTGAGGAGGCTTCTGGCATGTCTGTGGCCCTGGATCTTTTCAGTGAGCTATCCGATCTCTTCAAGAATGCCGATAAGTCAAAATTCATCCCATTTGGCTTATCTGAGGAGGAGGTTGTTGCTTGTGGGCAAGCTTTAGGATCGGAGTGCAGCTCCCTTCCGATTGACTACCTTGGGTTGCCTTTGACGGTGGGAAGAACGAAGTTGCGGGATTGGCTCAAGGTTGTTGAGAAGATTGAAGCGAGGCTCGCGGGCTGGAAGTCGGCCATTCTCTCCAGGGGGCGTTTGGTCCTCTTAAAGGCTGTGCTTTCCTCCATCCATGTTTTCTTCTTGTCCAATTGTCGCCTGCCAAAGGGAATCCGTAGCCGTCTTGAGAAGCCAATGCGTAGGTTCTTATAGGGCAAGCATGGGGGGGGGGGGGGGGATTCACCTTGTTGAATGGGAAACAATCACGCTACCTAAAAAGGCGGGGGGCCTGGGGGTCTGGAGGCTGGACCAAATGAACGAGGCTTTTCTTCTTAAATGGACGAGCAAAGTGTAGGGCCCTGGGGAGGACTTCTGCTGCAACGCTCTGCGCAAAATCTACAGTGTCGATGGTGCGCCGCCGAGTCCTGATGCTCGTGTGGGGTCTCCCACACCGTTCTGGAAGGGGGTGGTGGAAGTCTTCAACAGGCATCTCTCTCTATTTAGGTCGATGCTTGGCAATGGTGAATCCTTCACCTCCTGGATTGATGATTAGACGGGGGGCACTGTGCACGTGGTTCCCTCGCTTGTATGCTCTAGCGGCTGATAAAAATGTGTTGGTTGCGCCTTACTGGTCGGATGGTAACTGGCTCCCCACCTTCTCCGCTAACTTCTCGGACCAGAGGCTCGAGGAGTTTCTTTCGCTGTTGGATTCTATCAAAGAGGTGGGGCGGCCATCTGTGGGAAGGGACCATTGGGGATGGCGCGAAGGCACATTCTCGGTAAGAAAGGCTTTTGGGGCGATTTGCAAGCCTTCCCCGTCTCGATCGGAGGCTTTGGTTCGGGATTGCGCTTTCTTTTGGAGTCCGGGCCTCCCTGAGCGTATTGGCTTCTTCCTATGGTTGTTCAGAAGGTAAAGATTGATGACGAGGGACCGTTGTGCTAGGCTTTTAGGCTCCGTCTCTGATAGATGCATCTTGTGCGAGGAGGCGGTTGAGTCCCTTGAACACTTGTTCTTCAGATGCCCTAAAGCGATTCTGATATGGGAAGAGCCGAATTTGGCTTGGTTGTGCACGATGGACTTGGCCTCCGTTTGCGGTTCGCTGGTGTCCAACAGGAGCAGAGCACGGCGGGAGCTTTTTAGACCCATTGTCATTCTTTGGGCCCTGTGGCTTGGCAGAAATGCGGTCCTCTTTTCTGGGCAGAGATTCTACAAGGAAAATGTGGGGATACACTCCGCGAGGCTGGTAGATGAGTGGGATCTGTAGTTTTTCTTGTCTTTATTTCTGTTTCCCTTTGTCTTTCCCCGTTTTCTCTTCCTAAATAATTAATCTTTGGGGCGAACACCATTGCGTGTATCCCCTTGTTTTTGGCCTCAAAAAATTAGTCCACTGGGCAATCCCACTAGTAAATTGAAAAAAAAATAATCTGTTGAGAAGTTAATTAGTCGATTGATTGAGCCCAAAAACGTGCTAATAATATAGGGATGGATTGGTATGCATGTACATGAATTTATATTACATCTCTATTACAAAAATAGCGTACACAAGATCAAAATATTTGATCTTCTCTTCATTTTTTATCTCTTTATCATATCTTCTTCATTTCTTGATCTTTAGGCATCTTTAGTAAAAAAAACATCAACTTGTTGTGGCTTGGATATGTTCTCATCATGAAGATTGAACATATATGCTTTTTTTATCTTCACAACTGCTTTTTGTCATTATTACCTTGATCTTCATTTCGACATTAGCTTGCTTGATAAATCTATACTCAAGCTAAACAAATCATTAGCTTTTTGTCATCGTTAATATATGCATGCAAGCGCATGTTCCAACAAAAACGGCCATCCCTAGACAACACCTTGGAGGATCAATCTTACAGGCTATCCATCCACTCCAAGGTCCCCGTCCATAAACTTAGATCCCTAATTAACCAATAAAAGTTTAACATATGATCAACAAGCTCGCACATGATGGATGATCCTCGCTACAAAGGACTGGTCGTGACTCCTGTAACCTCACCACAAAGGACTAGTTGTAGCAGTTGTTGATGCAGCAAGTTGAGTCACCAACACTGTAGGAGGGGAATTTTGTAGTGTTCCTAACATCCATCAAAATCCCCTTAGCCTCTAGGTGGCACATATATCATAGCATCCATAACTAGGGCATCAACAGTCATAAAAGTAGGGATGCCAAGGGACATCCATGTTTAATACCATAGTGTGACCGATTCATCCCTCCCCTGGACTTCTGTTCACCGACATTAGGAAAAATTTTGTAGTTTCATGCCTTTGCATCCACATGGCCTACCATACCTCAAAAAAATCTGATCGGATGTAATGACAATCCACCTCAATATGCTTCGTTCGTTCATGGAAAGCAGGATTATTTGCAATGAATAATGTGGCTTGATGCTCGAGAGATTGTTGGGAGAGGTTTGTTATCAAGGAGTTATCAAGGAGAGAAGATGGGGCGAGAGGGAGTGCAGCGAAAGGGGAGTGCAGCGAGAAGGTGGGTGGCGAGAGGGAGTGCAGCGAAAGGGGAGAGCAGCGGAGGTGATGGGGCGTGGACGGTGGTCTCTCACAGGAAGTCGGGTCGCAGGTGCTTCCGCTGCGGGAAGAGCGGGCATGCAGCATCGTTTTGTCGACTATCACCGAGGTGTTTCTCTTGCGGGGAGGTGGGCCATCGGCAGGCCACTTGCATGGCGGCCTCGGTCACCGTAAAGGATCCAGCCAGGAGGCAGGCGACCTTCCAAGGGCGATACACGGGAGAGAGTTCTGCAGTTGTGCATCCTAGGGGGCCTTCTTATGCGGAAGTGGTCGGGAGGGCAGCATCGGCGGACACAAAGCTCAACGTTGAGGTTGGTGGTCCTGTTACCGCTGGGCCTGGAGGAGGAAGGCGTACAGGAAACCGTAACATGCATGATCCAAGGTTGCATACTACAAAGATGCATGCGGTTATCGGCCTCGCGGTTAAAGAAGTTTTAGACGTGGAAGGTGTCTCCTCGCATGTACATGGATTCCTCGGGCCTAATTTCGCGGGGGACCTGGTGATGCTGGATAGTAGGCGTTGCTGTGTTCGAGGCCTATCGGAAGCACAGGCGAGCAGGCTAGTTCACAATGGGGACGTCGGGAACATCATATGGAGAAGGTTGCGCTTCGCAGATGAGTGTAGCAGGGAGGTGGAGGTTTGCTTGGCTACGGTTAGGGGTGTCCCCTTCCTTTCCCGGTCAGCTGGCTGTTTGCGGAGGGCGTTGAATCGATGGGGATATGTTCGGGAAGTCCTCGAGGATGGACTTCGGCCAGGTTCGGCGGTGGAGGAGACGAAGATCATGTTCGAATGCACAAAGTCTTGCCTTGACAAGATAAGTGGGCGCAGCGAGTTCGCGGAACTGATCGTGGGGAGATATTCCTTCGTGATCGAGCTTTCCATCGATGAACCTCCACCCCCGCCGGTGGTTTCGTGGCCGGCGGTGACATCAGGGGAAACGGTAGGCGAAAGACCAAGGGGCGCGTTGGGGTCGTCGCTGGCGGTTGGTTTCCCGAGGCAACCCCTCGATGGAAGTGCTCACAGGTTCGATGGTGCACGGCGCTTCGGGGAGTGTTCTCAACCGGTATGTCTCTCATCAGAATTGTTCCATCTGCAGTATGACGTGGACAAAGGGTTTGTTGATCCGTCTCCGCTAGTGGCATTTTCGAGGGTTGCGTTATGTTTCTCGGGTCCTTTATCGGAGTCGGGTCACCAAACGGGCAGGAACTCTACCCCTTGGTTTATCTCGGATCCGGGCGCCGACTTCGGGAATTCAGGCTCTAAGAAAGCTATCACCTCCCCTACCTTTTCGGATGCTCCATCACAAATGCTTCCTCCTTGGAGCTTGCGGGATGTACTGGAGGGTGTGCCGCAGCGGATGCCGGTGGCTGCCTCCGTTATTATCCACGGCGAAGGCAAAACACGGCCACTGCCGACCTCCGTCATGGCCTCCATCACACCGGAGGCTGGCGGAGGGGGGGAAGACGTGGATCTCTTTATTCGTGGCGCGGAGGCGGAAAGCAGCGACAGAAGAAGCAGGAAGAGATACAGAAGGAGGAGCAAAGCATGGGGCTCAAGACCGCACTCTAGCCCGTGCCCCCCTTTCAAGATTGCGGTGGCGGCGGCTGCCGGAGTCGCTCAGATACAGGGGACAGACGTCGTCCCTAAATGAAGATCCTTTCCTGGAATATACGTGGTCTTGGGGATCCGGATAAACGAAAAATTATGGGATCTAGAGTAACGGAATGGGGATGCGATATCATCATGTTGCAGGAAACGAAATTGCAGTCCTTGGCGGAAGGGGTCTGGCGAGATTGTGGAACTGGTGGTATTGACCAGTTCAGAACTACTGAGGCCTCGGGGACTTCGGGGGGGCTCCTAGTCGCGTGGCGATCGGCGGTGTGGTTGTGCTTCTCGGAGATTCGGAGTCGCCACGTTCTCACGGTGATACAAAAAGGTATATCCTCTCTTGAGCAGCTGGCAATGTCCTATGTTTATGGACCATGCGATGGCGGGCGGAGGAAGGAGTTGTGGGAAGATTTTTTGGAGGCAGGGAGAGCGGTCAGGAGGAACCCGTGGGTGGTGGGCGGTGATTTCAATGTAACGATGTTATCTACAGATAGGCCCGAGGGTAGAGGGGGTCAGGACTCGGGCTCCGATGATTTCGCTGGCACCATTGATTCGCTTGGCCTTGAGGTGATGGACGCCGAGGACGTGGCCTTTACTTGGAGGAACTCTAAGCGCGATCACGTCTTGATCGTTTCTTCGTTTCAAATGAACTGTTGGAGACTTTTCCTTTGGCATCGGTGGGGGCCAAACCAAGGTCTGGTTCTGATCATACCCCGTTGGTGTGGTGCTCTGGGGTTACCCCGGATCATAGGGGGCTTTTTAGGTATGAGAAATGCTGGTTGCTGGAGGACGGCTTCAGGGAGGTCGTGATTTCGCACTGGGCTGAGTCGATGCCTTCGGGATCCGCGGCCTACAAGTTTGTTCAAAAGCTCGACTCCTTGAGGGTCAGGCTTGCGGCGTTCAAGAGGGATACGAGGGTTGCTAGGTGTGTGGCCAGAAAGGATGCTGAGGAGGTGATTAGGGTGTTGGACACGCTCGAGGACGAGAGGCCTCTCATGACTTCTGAATTGGATTCGCGGATAGGAGCTCAGAAATTCGTTACCTTGGAGGACAAGAAGCGTGTCACCGAGTGGAGGCAGCGTTCGAGGAGCACCTGGCTGAAAGAGGGTGACGCGAATACTTCGTTTTTCCATCGTATTGCTAGTGGAAGACGCAGGTCTAATGCATTGCGTTCTATCATTGTGGATGGGGTCAGACTGGAAGGGAATAAAAACATGGGCTCAGCTATTGCAAATCACTTCAGGGCCAGTTTCGCTGCTGTGATCCTACGGCGGTGGAGGTGGTTGGGTCGTAATTCTAGGACGGTAGAGGCCCCTGCCTGCGATGCTCTTATTCGTGACGTCACCTTGGAGGAGGTGAAGGATGTCGTTTGGGACCTGAACGCTGATGCTGCGCCTGGACCCGATGGCTTCTCGATCTCCTTCTATAGAGATTTCTGGGACCTTGTTGGTCAGGAGGTGCTCGATGTGGTCCTGAAGTTCTGCCATGAAAATAGGGTTTTGACCGTATCAATCGGGTGTTCATTGTTCTACTCCCAAAGTGTACGCCGTCGGACGCCATTGAGGATTATCGTCACATTGCTATATCAAACGCTATTTATTTAATCACGACCAAGGTTTTCGCGACGAGGCTGGTTGGCGTCCTCGGGAGCTTTGTTTCCCCAATGCAGTCCGCGTTCGTTCCGGGCCGTCAGATCTCTGATTGCACAACGATTGCTTCCGAGATCACTGCTGATTGGCGGAGGAGGAGCACGAGTGGTATCTTGTGGAAGGTGGATTTTGCCAAGGCCTATGATTGCCTTGATTGGAGAATTCTGTGGTCGGTCTTGAGGAGGTTACGTTTCCCCGCTCTATGGATATCCTGGATGAGGCGCTGTATCACTACGGCGTCGTTTTCGGTCCTGATCAACGGTAGGCCGGAGGGGGGTGGATTCAGCCGCGTAAGGGGGTACGGCAGGGGTGCCCCCTTGCCCCAATGTTATTCATCATTGCTGCTGATGTTCTGGCTGACATGGCGACGGGCGTGATCAACCATGGTCTTTCAAGAGGCTTTTCGAGGGATGAAGTGCGGGTATCGATCATCCAATACGCGGACGACACTCTTTTCCTTATTGAAGGTGGCATCGAGGAGGCAACCGTCATGGCCGCGATGTTATAAATCTTTTCGGAGCTTTCTGGATTACGGAAAAATGACAACAAGTCTAACTTTGTCCCGTTCGGGCAGGCAGAAAATGGTGTTGATGGGTTGGTGACTTGCTTGGCTTCTTCGCGCGCCTCGCTCCCAATGGACTATCTCGGCATACCTTTGGGTCTGGGGAGAGCACAGCTTAGTGATTGGTTGAGGGGGGTGGAGAAGGTGGACTCAAGATTGGCGGGTTGGAAGGCCTCGATTCTTTCGAGGGGGGGTAGGTTGATTTTGCTCAAGGCGGTTTTGTCGTCCATTCCGATATATTTTCTGTCAAGTCGCAAGGTACCAAAGGGGATACACGCGAGGCTGGAGAGGAAGATGTGCGCTTTCTTGTGGGGCAACGCTACGAGTGGGCGTGGAGGGGTCCATCTAGTGGGGTGGGAGGATGTCTTGTGGAGAAAGGAGTGGGGGGGTTGGGGATACGATCGCTTGAGCAAATGAATGAGGCGCTTTTGCTTAAGTGGGCTAGTAGGGTGTGGGGACCGGATAATGATCTTGTGTGCATGGTGGTTCGAAGCATTTACGAGGTGAGGGGCGCACCCCATTCGCAGTTGCTTAACCTTGCGGCAATGACGCCTTTCTGGAGGGATGTAGTGAAGACATTCGTCAAAAATTTAACTCTCTTCAGGCCGGTCGTTGGAAGTGGGGACTCCTTTGCGTTCTGGGAGGATGATTGGTCAGGGGCCGGGGCACTTTGCTCTCGGTTTCCACGGTTATTTGCCTTGGCGGATGATAAGTTTTGCTCAGTGGTGGACTGTTGGAAGGAGGGGACTTGGTAGCCTTCGTTCTCCGCTAACTTCTCGGATCGGAGATTTGAGGATTTCTTGGCGTTGCTTGACGTTGTTGGGAAGGTGGGTGCCCCTGTTGGGGGCCGAGATCATTGGTGCTGGAAGGAAGGGACCTTCTCGGTTAAAGGCGCCTATGGTGCCATCTCCAGACCGCCGCCTACGGCCACAGAGGTGCTGAACAGGGACTGTGCTTCTATTTGGGCCCTTAATCCTCCTGAGCACGTTGGGATTTTCCTGTGGCTTCTTAGTGATGACGCGTGATCGTTGCGTCAAGCTCTTGGGCATTACTGCGGACAGGTGCTTAATTTGTGATAATACAATTGAGTCTGTGGACATCTTTTTTTTGCTTATCCAATGATGTCGCAAATTTGGTAGGAGGCGGGTATTGATTGGTGCCGAACCAACGACTTCCAAACGTTTTAAAATTCAGTTTATGAGAACAGGGCGAGAACAAGGAGGGAACGGCTCTTTCCCATGGCTATCCTTTGGGTGGTATGGCGTGGAAGAAATGACTTGCTTTTCTCGGGGCAAAGATTCTACAAAGAAAATGTCGGGTGCTTTGCAAGGCGAATGTTAGTTGATTGGATATTGTAATGCGTAGTTTGTTGTGTGTTTTGGGGTGATGTAAACTGTGCCCGGTATAGGTGTATCTTTTATTTATATAAATATATTTTGATGGGGCGGGCACCACCTAGTGCTTCCCCCTACCTGGCAGACTTTCAAAAAAAAAGAATTTGATCGGAACAAGAACTATCTCGAAGTAGCATGCACCTTGTTGAAATATCCTTTCCATAGAAGAGCAAGTTATCTCCATCTCTCCCAAGAAACAATCACATCAAATGCAGAAAAAAAGCTATACAGTATAAAATACCCCCTAATAAATGAGGTGGGATGTCCCCCACCATCTCAAGCAAACAAGTCGCATGTAGCTTAGTGATCATCAAGTACATGGGGTTGAAAAGGAAAATAGGGAAGTGCTCCTCTGCTCACACTAATGGCCTTCTATGATAGTAAGAAAAATGGGACCATGTCGAGAAACTCCAATTATGCATTTCCCTTGATGAACTCTCGAATCAATGCCATCATGTCATCTCTAACCAAATGCACACTGCATTGAGGAGGTGATGTCCCGCAACCATCTCATGCAAACAGGTAATGCAAATGAAAACTACCAACTGTATAGAAAAATAAAGGTGGGAGGAAGAAGAAGAAGAAAATGTATCTGCAATACGGGATTTTGGTGGAGAAACGCAGAGATTGCATGGAGGGAGAGAGGGAGATGGAAAAACTCCAATTTTACTATAACTGGAACGGCATCGTAGAATGACCCATAGAAATACAAAATAAAAGGAAACAAATAAATAAAATCCTAAAAAACCTTAATTGTCTTCCTAAATTGACTCAACCAACTAACTAATCAGAGATCATATGTGACCTTGTAATTTAAATAAAAACAGGAATTCCAACAAACTCAATTGGATGCAAATACAACTAACCCTAACCTTAATTCAATCAGATTCTGACCTAATTTAATAAAATCACAAACTTTAGCACTATTTTCTAATTACGTGATGCATTAACTCTGTTCCTTCGAAAAACTCATATCCTGGTGAGTTGATTGATCTCCCATATCTGGATACGAATGCTCGTAGTAAAGATATCAAGCCCGTGATGAAAGAACATATGAGGAGTATACAATCAGGCCCAAGTTGTTGTTGCAGTCCTCCGAGAGTTGGCATCATATCGGAGAGGATAATAATTGAAGAAACTTAATGATACCGACTCCCATTGATCGATTGAGAAACTTAATGATAAAACCCTGAAGGAGACGGTCTAAAAGAGATCTAACACTTCGGGTTTAATCTGGGTTTTCCAGAATGCAAGATGTACAGGTATTGGGAATACCTGAGGGTGATGTGATCATAAACGATTGTATAACCATGACGCTTCCATTCCTAGGGAGAGATGAAACAGGTTTGGATTTTAGTGACTCCTCTCGTAGAGAAGAGATCTAATCTTCGTCCAAATGTTGGACATTGATCTGAATGTGATTCAGATACAATGAGAAGATTAGATCTACGGTCTTGATTGAATCAAGCATCTATGGGAGGTCCGTGAGATCCGGATTTGAGATATGATCTCAATATCCAAGTCACTATACATGGAACAATATAATCGCCATGTCCTTATTTCCAAGTATCCGCGGAGAAAGCGCATTATCTTTTAAAGAGTATATGGATAATTTCATTGTTGGTATATGTATCCAAGCATCGAGAAAATTGATAATTAAATGTGATTTAATTATCATGGATAATATGAATTTGATTCATATCATAAGGAGAGTTATCTAAGATAATTAAATATGATTTAATTATCAAAGATGTGAATAATGTGAATGTGATTCATATTATTTTGGCACATGAGAATAGAGATCTAAGATGATTAAATACGATTTAATTATCATTGATATGAATAATGTGGATAGCACTATCCATATTAATCATATATATTATAAATATGGTTTATAATATATTAGAGAGAGCATTGTGATTTATATTTGTTAATTAACTATTGATGTGAATTGGATTCACATTGGATGATTAATTAAAATATAATTTACATTTTATTTTGGGATGTGAATGTAATTCACATAATTTCAATGGCATGGTTGATATTTTCTGTAAGATAATTTGGAATTATTTTTTGGTGAAAATATTATCGACAATAGATGATGATATATATCATGAGATAATGAGATCTCATGATAATTAGAAGAGATGGACCAAGTCCACCAAAGAGAAGTGGAAACTCTCCATGAGGAGAAGAGTAGCCGTCCCCTCTTTTTAGGGGATTGGTTTATTCTCTTCATTATCTTTTCTCTTAACAAACATGATTTAATTTGAAATTAATTTTATTGATTTATCAATGAAAATTAATTTAAATTAAATCATTAGTTGTTGTGTTTTTACAACATCTTAGCCATTGAAAGAAACACAAATCAATCTAATCCATTGATTATGTGTTGTCCATGGATTGGGATCCATAGACTCCCAAAATACTATATAAGAAAAGGCACCCATTGCTCTTTGAAATAGACGATTATGAATGCTCTCTCTTTTTCTCTACATGCCAAACCTCTCTCTCTCATAGTGGCCGTCCACTATGGAGCCTTGTGAGAGAGGTCATCGTCGCAGCATCATCGCTATGCTGTCGGATCATCTATTCGTGGATCTCCATCTACTTCGGTACGTCTCGCTCGTGAAGAAGATGATGGATCTCGTGTGACGAGATCAGGAGATCCGTCGCTTGGATCATCAACATGTATTGCGAGGAGTACGTGTCTGATCAACGTGCTCACAAGCGTCTCCTCCATTGGATCGGACTTGAGACAGGAAGTCTCTTAGTTTAGAGACTCGATCGCAACCAGGCTTCAAGAGGTAATCCTAGTACCTAATTGTGGTTTAGATGAAACGATCCAAGAAGTGTTCTTGGATCATGTGGTTTCATCATTTAAAATTTTTAAATTCCGCTGCCCGGAGCAACTAGTGCGACTAGACGCTCCTGATCGCATACGATGCGATCTTCACGCTTCCGTGATGCACTTGAGGATCTTCCCCGTATCCTTCAAGTGGTATCAGAGCCAGGTTATCGAAGATTTTAGATGAGATCCAGGAACCTACGAAGATTTGGGCTCGTTTGGGTTCGTGAAGATTTTAGCATTTCAATTTTCGCAGCCATGTTTTGTAATAATTTTTCGGCCCTGTTTAAAATGTTTAAACGCAAAAATATCACTTGGATAATGTTCCCCGTTGAATAAGGAAACAGTGGAATTTGAGTTTGCGTGATTTGGAATTCTATAACTCAAGATATGTTCTTTTTAATAACCATATGTCCACTGTTTCAGGGATGACGATTAGTAACGTAATTAACCTACGAAGATTTGGGCTCGTTTGGGTTCGTGAAGATTTTAGCATTTCAATTTTCGCAACCATGTTTTGTGATAATTTTTCGACCCTGTTTAAAATGTTTAAACGCAAAAATATCACTTGGATAATGTTCCCCATTAAATAAGGAAACAGTGGAATTTGAGTTTGCGTGATTTGGAATTCGATAACTCAAGATATGTTCTTTTTAATAACCATATGTCCACTGTTTCGGGGATGACGATTAGTAACGTAATTAAAGAGTTAATTACGGGTCCTAAACGCCTGGAAATGCATAATTATCACTTTTTTTGAAAACTCAAAAAAAGGGGGAGTCACTCGATGGTGATCGCCCCAATATATTAAAAGACAAAGGTATATGCAAAGAAGAAAGAAGAAAATAAAGACAAAGCAAACTTTACAACGCCGGCCCGCGGAGACGCAGGTCACAAAAAAACCCCCCAAAAACCAGCAAAGGACTATCCCATGTCCCAATCCTGTAAGAAACGCTTGGCACGAATAGTGATATTTTCAATGTAAAATCGTTGCCTTGAAAAAATGGCCGCGTTCCTCCCAAGCCAGATGCTCCAAACTCGAGCGAGAGGGTCCAGAATAGACCGCCTGTCCCTGCCCCCAGAAGAAATCAGGGAGTCGCAAAAAGCAGCAAAAGATACAGTATTGATCCAAGGTAGGTCCTCCCAAATCAAACGCACATGGCCGCATTCGAAGAAAAGGTGAGTAGTTGATTCCTGTTCCGCCCCACAAAGACCACACAAAGGGTCGATATTTGGGAAGAAGATCGCGCAACGCTCGCGCGTCATCAGCCGCCCACGACGAAGAAGCCATAGAAAAACCCCAATGCGTTTCGGAAGCTTTAGACCCCATAAGAAGCGACAATGACGCAGCAAATTCTCATCATCAGCAATGGGCGAGGCGGAGATAGCAAAATAGGCCTTACGAGTGGAGAAGGGACCGTCGTTCCAAGCCCAATGGTCCCGCATAGCAGACGGACGAGGAGAGCCGCCAAGGATAGCCAGTAAGGAAATGAAATCGTGCGCCCGCTGATCAGACAAGGAATCCGAAATGATGGGATTCCAGCTACCATCGGCCCAACAAGAGGCCACCGAGGCATGTTTGTCCTGAACCAAAGCAAAGAGCCTCGGAAATAATCTGTCAAAAGCCCCCTTACCCGACCAGTCGTCCGTCCAAAATCTGAAGCAGCATCCATCGCCCAGCACCGGGGAGAAAAGAGAGCGAAATTCCCTGAAGGCGGCCGTCATGCCACGCCAGAAGGGAGAGAGGGAACTAGAGGAATTCCCATTGAAGCCCAAAAGAAAATCGGCGCCAAGCAGAGCACGCAAGACCTTCAGCATAAAATTTTCGTCCGGGCCCCAAATCCTAGCAGCCCACTTGAGAAGGAGAGCCTCATTAGCCAAATGTAGATGCATCACACCCAAGCCCCCCTGATGTTTGGGCCGAGCCACGTCGTTCCAGCCGACAAGATGAATCCCGCGGCGTCCCTCCCCCTTGCCGCCTCACAGGAAGCCACGCATAATCCTCTCAAACCTAAGGCGAATCCCCTTAGGCATGCCACGGACCGAGAAGGAGTATATAGGAATAGAGGAAAGGACGGCCTTCAAGAGAACCAACCGCCCTCCCCGAGTCAGCATCACTGCACGCCATCCCGCGAGGCGCCCCTCCATCTTCTCCACGATACCCTTCCAATCACGAAGCCGAGGCCGCCCAACCGCCAGCGGTAAGCCCAGATAGTCAAAGGGAAGCGAGGAGGGACCGGAGCCAAGGAGATGCGAGCAAGCCATAGTCTCCGCATCGGGCATAATTATCACTTGGGTTCTGTTTTATATCAAGTGGCGAACAAAATAAATTTAGTTTGCATCAATTGGATTTAAATTGATCGAGTTATCTTGATTTTAGTGAGTAGGGGTCACTGCTGGAAATTAACAAACTTATCATGAACCTTGTAATTGTCATTCAAATAAATTAATGGAAATTAATTATTAATTTTCTGAAATGATTATTGATAAATATTTGTGAAATATTTAAAGATGATAATTATTTCTTTGAATGTTATTGCATTAACCAAAATGATAAGATAGTTGATCTTGATCACAGTTGGTTAATATGAAATTTCCAACAAACATTGTTTTCATAGAAACTCTAGTTTATCCTACAATAATTGTAGGATAACTTTTACATGCAAAACCTTGATTCTTGAATAGGATTGGGGATTTGTTTAGCAAATCTCCTTATAATATTATCAAAATGGTTTTGATGAATATTATATGGTATAACTTCGGTTGAAAAACCGAGAACATCTCAAGTACAAAGTAATTGACTCGGCATTCTTTTTTCCTGAGGCGGATATGGTGCCTAGTCGGGGAGCGTTGGGGTAGCAGGTTGCACCGTGTGTGGTCTGTCCCACTCCCGTCGGTACTAGCCATAACAGCGGGTAGGGAACGAATGATGCTTGAGAGATCATGATGTATTTTCTAATTATTAAAATTCAAATAATACGTACTTTGAAATAATACCACTATTTTAAGTAACAATCAAGTTTGTTGATTGAATTGGATTGATAATTGATTTAATATGATTAAATCAATTATATCCAATTAAAACACTCTATTATGAATAGAATTATATTTCCCTTGAAAGAATTAATTATATGAATGTGATTCATGATAATTAATTAAATTTGAATATGAGGTGGAGGATCACATAAGTGACATCTATGGTCTCCTGTCAAGGCGAAGGGTTCCGTCGTCAGGGATTGTATGTAGAAGACGCATGCCCGAAGTGACAGCTCCTGTATGCAAGCGCATCTGGATCGGGCTCTTTGCTTCTCGAAAGAGTAAGGCCGTATGCGTAGTGACTCTAATATCGATTCCTCATATTGTTGGGGTGATATTAGATTGCGCATAGCGAGTTCCATTCCTGTTGACGGTTGGTTCAATTAACAACGGATCAACATCACCTTAGGGTTGGTGGGCTCGGGTGTTAAAGACCGAATTGGGAAATGCAAGTTGGACTTGCAAGGTGGAATGAGTTCCCGCTTCTTTTTATCTGAGTTGTAGTTTCTCATATTATTGGGATGCAACAAAGATAGGAAAGGAGATCCCAAATCTTGCTAGAGATATAATGGTAAGAATATCTCTTACATTGAAAGTGATTAAGGGAATGAACTTTCAATGTTGACAAGGCAAGACAACTTTGATATAGAAATTCTTAAATCAAAGTAAAATATGTATATATGTATACGTATATATATTTATGCAAATTTCTTATTTCAGATAATCCTCATTAAACCCACTCAAAACTATACTCAATAAGAACCAGTATAATATCGTGAATTGAATTAATTATCCTTGCAATTGGACACCTAATGTATGTGGTTGCAATATGCAAGTTTCCTCATCAAAATGAGGAATGACAATTAATTAGATAATACGACTACAACCCTAGGGTTTGTATGTCTCTATAGTCTTGATCTCAACGAATGTACTTTGGAAGTGACATATCGATGATGATCGTATTTGTCAGATAATCCTAATAAAATCTAAGAAGATGTTATAACATACATATGTGCTCTTGACATTTAATCAAGAATGACATGGTTCACTGCATTATGCAAAATGGCGGCTCTATAAGAGATGATGTATTCAAAATATTTGAATACCTACCTGAGCCTAAGTCTTTGAAAGTTAAGATGTATGTAGATATGATGACTGTCATCATCCTACTATCTATACTCTAGTCATTCATGAAGCTTCATAATATTCATATTGTATGAATTAAATGAAGCATGTATAAATGTCGAAATACTCTTACATTGAAATCTTTTGAATTCAATATAAGAGATCCTTTGTCTTAAGCAATGGTTGTTTAGAGATGAAATAAGCGCGGTGGAAGCATGGGTCCGTCGGACCTAGGAGTTGGTTGTACTTCTATGGTTTCCACACACATATGAAATCCAAATAGTTGGATGAATGCCAATAGTGCAATAAACCGATGTATTGATAGTATGACTATCTAGACTATCTAGGATCCTTAGAGGACTCGGATAGTGCATCGAAATAATCTACATTTAATCATAGAAATTGACTTTCTTATAAGATAGGATTAAAGTCTAATAATTGTATCTCATTCTTCTAATGACGCTTGCAATTGTTGCATATGTTGTAGAAGATTAGTAAATTTGATCTTAAGGATTAATAGTCATCTATATGGAAATTGATACAATTGTTGCAACAATTTCTATAGGATAAATAGACTTCACATTTTCAGTAGGAGAGCCATTGGTCTTAGAGAATGTCTCTATGACCTAGATATTAGAATACATTCATTGTTGGAGATGAACATGTATTCTGGAATAGACTTATCATAAAGAGTTATGATAGTGGACTCTACTAAATTAGAATATTAATGAAAGGTTCATTAACATTTCTAATGCTGAAAAATTAAACCTTAATAGATCAATAAGAGGATGAAGGTCATTTGACAATGATCTGGCATCGAGTCTTGGACATATGTCTATTGATATGATCGATAGACCAGTGAGATATTGAACTTTAGATTGTCTAAAGGTTCAAATATTACATACTTGTGAATATTGTATTCAAAGTAAATATGTCCAATACACTCTTCTCTGGGAATAGTGTAAGATGCCAAAGTATTCATGATCTTATACATATTGATGTATGTGGATCATTTGTATCATAATAAACATTGATGATATGTGATATCATTCGATGATGATTTGTGATATGAGATTCCTTCCTTTCACCTTAGAAACCTTTGAAATATTCAAAGATTTCACAATTTTGGTTTAGAACCAAAGTTTGAAGGAAGATGAAATGAATTTGATCTAATCTAGGTAGCAAGTACCTGTTAGATGAATTCAAGGAATACCTTATGGAGATAGGAATATCATTCATATTTCACTTCTCCTAATACACCTAAACTCAATAGAGTTGTAGGGAGATACAATTAGATCATGTGTGACATGATTTGAAAAATGATTAATCTTAGCATAGTTATCTCTTAGTTTCCAAGGTATATATGTAGTAGAGACTACAATATATATCCTTAGTAAGGTTACATGCAAGTAAGCTGGAATCTAGCACCAGAGAGTGCTACTTCACTAGGAAAATAAAGAATGGTATTGAATACCTACTTTATGACCTTGAGATTCTTAAAGAATTTCATCTCTAAGAATATGATTCTAAGATGATGACTTTCTTGAGAATGAAGATGAAAATGTAATGAAGGAACCATTGAATCTTTTTTTTTGAAGTCTAAAAGGTAGGGGGAAACACTCGATGGTGTCCGCCCCATGATTATTTATGCCAAAAATATAAGTAAATACAAGGAAGAAAACAAAGCAAACACCGACCCCACAGATCTACTATAACACCCAGTCCTCTACCATGCGTTTGGCAAACACCCCCACGTTCTTCTTATAAAATCTTTGACCCGAGAACAGCAAGTCATTCCTTCCTCCCCAAACCGACCATAGAATAGCCATGGGATAGAGCCGCTCCCTCCTCGGTCTAGTCAGATTTGCGTGGATCGAACTCCAGAAGGCCTGAAAGTCGTCATTGCGGCACCACGCTAAGCCAACCGCCTGCCATATTTGAGAGACCATGGGGCATGAGAAAAAGAGGTGCTCCACAGATTCAATCGCATCGTTACAAATTAGGCACATGTCTGAAATGTCGCCAAGAAGCCTGGCGCACTGATCTCGCGTCATCAGACTCTTCCTCCTGAGTAACCACAAGAAGAATCCAATTCTCTCAGGAAGCCTGAGAGCCTAAATAACTGCACAATCCCTGTTCAACAAATCCGAATTAGCCGGCGGCGGCCTGGAGATGGCCCCATAGGCTCCTAACCGAGAACGGCCCCTCCCGCCAACACCAGTGATTACGCCCCCGCAAGAAGGCCCCACCTCCCTCACGGCGTCAAGCAGGGCCAAGAAGTCCTCAAATCTCTGGTCGGAGAGATTAGCGGAAAAGTTGGGCACCAGATTCCATCAGCCCAACACTCTGCAACCGAGCAGAGCTTCTCCTCCGCCAGTGCATACAAACAGGGAAAACGAGAGCAGAGCCCCCTCCCCCGACCAATCATCTGTCCAAAAAGAGAAGGACTCCCCCCCCCAAGGACCGGCCTAAAAAGGGCAATGTTCTTCACGAAAGTCTTCACAACGCCCCGCCAGAAGGGGGTCGGGGCGGTGAGATGGCCGAGCTGCGAAGGCGACGCCCCCCGCACATCATAGATCCTACGGACCACCTTGCAAACGAGATCATCCACCGGCCCCCAAACCTTGCTAGCCCACTTAAGCAGCAGAGCTTCATTCATCTGCTCGAGCAACTTCACCCCCAGACCCCCATGGTTCTTTCTGTGCGTGATATCCTCTCACCCCACCAGATGGACCCCTCTGCCCCCACCCGCATGGTTCCCCCACAAAAAGGTGCGCATCCGCTTCTCTAGCCGTGCCCGAATCCCCTTAGGCATCTTGCGGTTGGAAACAAAATAAATGGGAATGGAGGAGAGGACGGCCTTCAGCAGGACCAATCTACCACCCCTCGAAAGGACAGCAGCCTTCCAACCAGCCAACCTCGCCTCCACCATTGAATCTTGAGAAGATAATGAGGCTCCTTAAGTCGGAAACTAAAAGGACAACTAAAGATGAAACACTAATACCTCTTCAAATGAGTTTGAAGATGAATTCCATGTGCCAGATAAGTCTGACAATGATCTGACTTCATATGATGAAGTTTCTGAAGATCATGACATGGAGAGATGGATGTTACCAATAAAGTATAAATGTAGACTTCATATACAAGTGTTGTATATGGACCCTCGAGGATCCACCTATAAGGGTAAGATCCATTAAGATGTGAATGGATCTTCAAGAGAAAGAGGGAACCTGATGAGAAGGTAAAGACCTTCAAAGCACAGCTTGTATCCACAAGATACACACGAAGAGAAGACATCGCTTGCGATGAGATTTCTTCTTCAGTGACCATGCTTAAACCCATCAGAATATTGCTAACTATAGATGCACAACTTGACTTTGACATGGAAATCAAGATAGCATTCCTCTATGAATACCTCTCTGAGGATATTCATAAGTAGTATCCTCAGGGCTTCATGGTTGAGGAAAGCAAGGTATGCAAGTTGAATAACTCCATCTATGGACTCAAATAAGCTTCTTGCAATTGGAACATAAGATTTGATGAAATTATAAATGTTATAATTTCAAATAGAATCTTGATGAACCATGTGAAGCTTAGTGGGAGTACCAATGTGTTCATCGTGCTAAATATAGATAATATCCTAATCATTTAGAATGATATAAGGATGATAATAAGTGTTTTATGATCCGACTATTTCATACCTTGAGATATGATCTGAAGGATACCTCTTAGATCTTAGTTCTGAAGTTGTTGAGAAGCAAAGAGAAGAGAGAGGATTGTGATTGTCACATTATTGGTACATCCTGGATATATTCTATCCAAAGAAGGTTCCTTTCCTTTAAGATTTGGTACTGACCAAACTGAAGGGATAGCATATCAAGTGTTGATGATGCTAAAACTGCTTGCCCTTGTGCATCAGTTGCTAGAAGCCTGGTATGTGCTAGATATGTACGAAAAGCCAGATGTCTGCCATGCAGTGGGAGTAGTAAACTGTTGCTAATCCTACTATGGAGATAAAACACTTAGTTACAGTATTAAAACAATATCTTCAAAGATGACAAGACTTAGAGATACTGATCTCAAAGTCTCATCATCAAGAACCTAAGACTTTATAGATAATAATCCAAAAAGGTCTTAACTGCAGATATCTTAAGAGAGAGATCTCTGAGAATATGGGTATTCTTATAAGGATAATTGGAATTACACACTGGTTATAATGATTGTTGAGTTGTAGTGTCGAAGACATTATGACTGCCTCAACATTGAGTATTGGTTGCATAAGATGCAACATTCGCATTGGATGTGAGCATTGTTACTGAGGGATATGCAAGGTGTCGTAAAAGAACTTGGCATAGTCTCTCGGGAACAGAGTAACTGATCAGCTTACCTGGCTATATTAAATAGCCTATGATTGACACATGAGTGTGGGTTTAATGATAAGCCCACTAATCGCTCTTTGGGCTAGTGGGAGATTGTTGGACATAAGAGCCCACGACGAGCCATTATGCAATAAATGTTATTGCAATTCACTCCTTAATCTGAAATGAAGAATAACTAATTTGCATAATAGGTCCTTTAGTACAATTATGGTTATGTACCATGGCCATCTTAATGATCATACAGCTGTTGATTCAATTATTGAATCATAGAGGCTGGTGTTAAGAAATAGAAAGCGGAAGCGGAATCAGAGAATAAAGAAAAATAAAAATGAAGAACACAAAGATTAACGTGGAACCCTACTCCGTGAGGAGCGGGATGAAACCACAGGAGAAGCCCTCAAAGGGGCATGTTATGCATTGCACTTTCTCAATGGATACAAGAGGTCTGAGGCTCCTTATATAGCCTCTCCAAAGCCTCCAAGTCCCACCACTGGACAATGTGGGACTAAGCACTGGATGGGGTAAATAGATCTTCTCCAGGATTCATTTACCCTGCTACAACTCAATAGGCGCACATAACAAATACTCCAACACTCCCCCTCAAGCTGGAGCATGCAATGCTCAGCTTGGACAAACAGAAAGAAATTCAACTCAATGCTACATGACACTACGGACAATATCAACCCAACGCGCACAACTGCTGTTGTCGAGGACGTTGCTTCTCATGCCGTGCAGGTGAGGAGGACGAACGGGCTGGAGTGTGAGTCTGCTGAATCTCCTCTTCGGAGAGCATGTGCTCTGAACTGCGCCTGTCAGAGTCACTGCAATTGAAAATGAGTCTCCTCGTCGGAGTAGCCTGACCCGCCACAATAATGTGGGCAACTGCTCACTCTCTGAAAAAAGGGCCTAACTGAAAAGGGTCGTGGTTGTGCAATCCTCGTTGGAGTCCACGATCGCTGGAGAATGGAGTCTGAAAAGTCTCCTCTTTGGAGAACTAGGTCTCTCTCTGGAGAACTCGAAAATGGGTCTCAACATGGAGTGCCTCGAACTTGGACTCTGACCAATCTAAATGTCAAGTCTGAACAACTGATGTAGAGTCTGAACAATCTAAACTGACCTAGAATATGGAGATATGACATCTGGAGCATCTGAATAGACATGTGACTCTACATATACTCCCGCTTTCTCCCATACTGGTCGGAATGACGACATCGACCACGTTGGGAGAAGACAAGATAATGGGGAAAACATGAATATTCTCGAAAAAAATCGTTGCGGCTTTTCATCACCTTTTTTTAAGCCGTCACTTTTTATTATTTTTTTAAATTGCGTACGACTTTTCTTTGTACGCGCCTCTTTCAAAAAAATTTATTATGCGTACGGTTTTTTTATGTACGCGCCCCTCTTTTTTTCTCATTTCCCTTTTTTTCATATCACAAACAAACTTTTTTTCCTTTCGGCCACACGGCACTCCCCCTCCCCACTTTTTTTTTCGCTGGACTTCCCTTGCCCATTTGGGCTCTACAAGCAAACCTTTTTTATATAAAGGGGCCCGCTAGGGTTCCCGTGTTGGGATCCCCTTCGTGAAAACCCCCGACCCCAACAGGGGATGCCGCCACAACACATGTGGGATGGGAGGAGGATGCGCCGTCAATAGGGTCGAAGATAGGAGTTCACGGGGACTTCGTGCACGGAGGAGCAGTGCTGCCAGGAGGACATCTCGCGCGCGATTGTGTCTTGGATATGGAGAGCGCGAGAAAGGTTGCGGCCTGGAGTGTTCTGGAGGTCGAGTGTCGCCGCCATGCCCTAGCTGTTGCTCGGAGGGGCTGGGTCACACCAGTGCGGCTAGGACTTCGTGTTGGGTTGCGCGTGATCTGGGCAGGGGGGACCGGTCTGGAACATTTGGAGAATCTGCGATGAGGTGCGCAAGGTTGCACGTGAGAATTTTTTTTTGTGGAACTGGCTCCTGGAAGATGAGAAGATGCTTCGGCTCTGAAGTTGCGCGCGAGGTCGATGGGGAGAGGTGACCGAAGACGATGGGGCGACGCCGCCTGGACTCTTGAGCGGTTGTTGAAGGTGTGGATGCCTGGGAATCTTGCAACCTGGAATCGAGAGGGTACGCGCGAGCCAGTGCACGACTGGAGAAGAGCCAAGGCACGATGAATAGATCGCCTCGCAGAAGCATGGGAGCCTAGAGATGCCACATAGATGTGCGGCATCCCCATCTGTGCCACTGTGGCTGAAGATCGGGGACCACAAATAAAGATGGCATGATTTGAGTCCATCGAGGGATGCCTTGTTGCTTGCCAATAGGGTTCTTACGAATCGTGGAAGACCAAAATTGGTTGCATCATCAGGGTTTCAAAAAGAAAGCCCTAGCACTCGAACTTGAATCATACAAGATAATAATATTTAAAGAATACATCTTCAAGAAGAAACAGCGAATCTCGAACAAAATAAGAACTTAAATCTTCGAGAATCGACCCGCTATGATACCATGTTAAGAAATAGAAAGCGGAAGTGGATTCAGAGAATAAAGAAGAATAAACATGAAGAACACAAAGATTAACGTGGAACCCTACTCCATGAAGAGCGGGATGAAACCACGGGAGAAGCCCTCAAAGGGGCATGTTATGCATTGCACTTTCTCAATGGATACAGGAGGTCTGGGTCTCCTTATATAGCCTCTCCAGAGCCTCCAAGTTCCCGTGATGCACTTGAGGATCTTCCCCGTATCTGCCATGGCTATCGAGCCCGATGAGCCGAGCCAGGTCTTGGCTCGGACTCGATAAGCCTAACTAGGCTCAGGCTCGGGCTCGTTCGAGCCCAGCTGAGTTGGCTCGAGCTCGAGCTCGATGAGCTCAAGCCCCTTATCGAGCCAGCTCGGGCTCAATAAGGCTCGAGCTGAGCTCCTTATCGAGTCTGAGCCCCTTATCGAGCCCGACCTGGGCTCGAGCCTGGTTTGGCTCGTTAAGAAAATAGGCTTTTTTGGTGGAAAAGTGTTGTTGCCTGGGTTCGAACACACAGCCTCTTCTTTGAAAATAGCCTTCCTTACCAATAGGTCACTATTCGAGTTGTATACAAAAGTTAAATTATAATATATATTGTAACATTCTTTTTGCTAATAAAAAAATACTAATTATCTAATTATAACCTAGGTTAACATAGATAAAGTGTAGAAAGTCCAAGTCTACAACAAAGTCTACCCAACACTACCGTTACATAAATCACATAGACACATAATCCACCATTCACAATGTTGCAAAACTAATATAAATAAAAATAAACATCATTATAGTTTCACAAATAGAATATATATATTCCTTATCGAGCCCCTTATTGAGTTATCGAGAGAGCAGGGCTCGGCTCGTTAAGCTATCGAGCCCAAAAAATCTAGCTCGGGCTCGGATCATTAACCTAATGAGCCACGCTCATGAGCCCTTATCGAGCCGAGCCCGAGCCTGGCTCATCGAGCCATGACTCAATAGCTAGCCCTATTTTTGATACTACGTCTGATATGTTCTTAAAAGAAAATATCTTTACAAATCTATTTGTTACATACCTCAAATATTTCAAAGAGAATGTTTACGAGATTTCCCATCTAACTAAGATCTTCACGCTAATAGAGAAACATGATCTTTACGATGACTTGTACTACATTCGTCACTGAAGTTCCATACTATGTTGAACCTACTCCAAAAAAATGTTTTTAAAATGTTTTACAAAATTTGCACCATTTTTTTAAAAATGGGATCCACTTAATTCTGCACTTCATAAACTTTTTCTTTGATCATATGAGGTATGAGATAAAATGGCCATTGTTTGATAAAAATATACCATGTACCATACTACCATTTAAGAAACAGTGTCACACATACCTGCTGGATCAATGTGTCGTAAAGGACGATGCGTTTATTTTTGAAAAAGCCATACATGTATGCCTGTGAATTGACAAACAACATTTTATATGTTAATAAATAAGCAGGAATAAAAAATTGTAAACTGCACATCAGGCTCTACTAATCCAAGTTAATGCATTCATCACTCAATTTCAAGCAAGCTTAGGTCAATATTTTATGGTAGGCTCCTAATGTGAATGGGGCAATAAGAGAGGATCTTTATCTTAGAGAGTTTGGACCTAATACATAACTGGCTGATAAATGATCATTGATAACAAGCGATCATACCTTTTCCTCTTTAGAAAATTTGGCAGCAAAGACCAAAAAAATCTAAGATAGTCATATACAAACTCAGAAGAAACTTTGCAAATTTTGGCTGGTGTGATCCTCGACGGAGGTTGAGGATGGACTTGATCAAGGCCTACCGCCGATCGATCGATCCCTTAAGGCAGTCCAAGAGTTGTTGGTGCCAACGCTTCATGTGAATCAGATTATCTCTTATGGTTTAAGCCGTGGTTAGTCATTGTGGGTCATTGTAGTGGGATCTGGTGTCAACTGCCCCTGCACGTGACTTTTGGGGCGGGGTTCATGGGTTGCAACTTAACGATGGAAATCATGGATGAGGGGTCAGTTGGTGATGCGGTGGTGGGGCGACAGGAGTTGGGTTGCATGATGTCGAGAGAGCTTTCGCAGATGGGGAAGGCGATGCTTTCCGATCTTTTGAATCATGGTTGCCTTTTGCGGAAATGGGCAGTTTACCTTCGGGCGCGAGACAAGGCAGGGAGTCTGAGGCAAACCCTAATGGCATCAGGAGGCACGCCTCATACGTGGAGGCATTGGCCGGTCTATTGGGGTACGCGAGGTAGAGCTCCAAATCCCCGCCTCACTCTGTTGGTCCATGGAGGCATCTTCAACAGGTCCTCGAGCAGATCGAAAGGCGAACTAGAATGGCAACATGCGAGACCTGAAGTCGGTTTCATTGGTTTATGTGTGGCACCGAACCCACTAGTTGACCCTATTAACACTAGCAACTTGACTTTTCTGAAGCTCCAGGACCTGTTGTTGGACTCGGGTGAATTAGCTTGGGTCGTGTCTCCTTTGACTACGGCTCCAAAGCTGCGCAACAGAGGGAATCAGGGAACCAGGCGACGACATCTGGTCCTCCTTGCGGGGGCTCCGGCTCCTCCAATGAATCTTGTTGATGGTCTCTTCGAGGTAGTGTTGAAGGGGTCTGAGGGCCTGGGGTACTCAGTGGTTGCTCCTGAGGCACCTCCTCTAGATGGGGCTCGGTGTGGTATGGCGTAGTGGGAGGGCAAGTTCGACCGATGGTACTCTCATCGCAACTTGAAAGAGCGAAGGAGAATGTGGCGGGCAGCGATCTACAGGCAGGAGAGTTGTGGAGGTGGTGGGGATGCTGGTGGAGAGGTATTGCCGAGGAGCAGAGGTGATGGTTGGGGAGGTCGTGAGGAGCAGTGGCTGTGGGAGAGGAGGGGGCGTTGTCGGCTCGATAGGAGGCGATGGGGAGAGAGGCAGCGGGATTGGAAGCGAAAGTGGAAGGGGTCTTACTGGAGGAAGGGGAGGTTGGGTGAGGGATTGGAGATGGAGGTTTCGTTGTGCCTCGGTTTGGTGGCGCCGAAAGGGGGTCTTGGTAGTGCATAAATGAATTTAATTACTCAGAATGTCAGGGGCCTGGGTCAACCCGAGAAGAGGTTGGCAGTGAGGAAGTTGCTGGCGGAGCAGAGGGTGAATGTGACCATATTGCAAGAAACTAACATAGCGCAGGAGGTAGACGAGGTTGGAAGGAGGTTGAGGGAAACAAACTGGGAGAGTTTAGGGCGATCGCCTCGGTTGAGGCTTCTAAGGGCTTGGTGACAGGATGGGATGGAGATAAGCTGGAGATGCAGGATGAGGAGGTGTGCATGGTGTTCTCGCTCTCAATCTTGTTGCGGTGCAAGGTGGATGGAACTTCGATTCTTACCACAAACATGTACGACTCATGCAATGGAATCAACATTGGTAACTTGGTGGAGGAGTTAATACCGGCTAGGGCGAGGTTCCCAGGGGTGATGTGGCTCATTGCAGGTGATTTCAATCTGCGATCGGAGGACCGTCCTAGGGATCGAGGGGGACTGACAGTGGCTCTGAGGAATTGGCAGAGATAGTGCATGGTCTGGGGCTTCAAGTTGTCGATGTTATGGGATGTCGCTACACGTGGCGAAATTCAAGATCGTGTTCCCGTCGTAATAGATTCATGTTGTCGACGGGGGCAGTGGTGTTCCCATTGGCTGGGGTGCGGGCCCTTCCGAGGGCACAGACGGATCATATGTCGTTGCTTTGGTTCTCATGGGAGGACGATCGTCCTCGCACCTTCTTCAGATTTAAGGGAGCATGGTTGCTGGAAGAGGGCTTCCGGGAGGCGGTAGCGGAGTTTTGGGCAGGATGTCGGCCAATTGGATCGACGACTTGTTAAGTGGCTAGCAAGCTGGCGGAGCTCAGGAGGTTCTTGATGAGATTCAACAGGGAGGTTTGGATGTAGTGTAAGGCAAGGAGGCAGAAGGCACAAGAGGAAGTGAGCAGATTGGACATATGGGAGGATGAGAGGGCTTTGGCAGTAGAGGAGGTGACTTTTAGAGGTGGATACTTCAAGAGATTCTTCGGGAAGACAAAAAGGAGGAGATTGCTAGGATGCAGAGATGGCAACACTGGCTAAGGGAAGGAGATGCAAATACGCGATCCTTCCATGCCATGGCCAACAGGAGAAGGCGAAGGAATTTGATACACTTGATTTTGGTTGATGGTGAAGTGGCCGAAGGGGACCGGGAGGTGGGGGCGATGTTGCGGTACATTTTCGGGCATTGGCAGACGACGTGTGCGGGCTAGATGGGGCTGGCATGGGAGGGGCATGGCACGGTTATCTGAAGTTGATGCAGATTTGTTGGTGAGGGAGTTCTCATAGGCGGAGACCAAGAGGGCGTTGTTCCAGCTGAATGCTGGTAGGACGTCAGGACCAGACGGCTTCCCGATCTGTTTCTATCAGGAATTCTGAGAGGTAATCAAGCGGGATGCTTTGGAGGTGTTGGTGGAGTTTCAGGGCAGTAACCGTAGATTTTAGAAATTGAACAAGGCTCTTATCTTTCTGCTACCAAAGAAGAATGTGCCGACTAGGATAGAGGACTACAGATCCATTGCGTTGTCCAGTGCAGTTTATCTAATTATCTCGAAGATCCTTGCTAATCGCCTGAAGGGGTTGTTGAATCGAATCATTTCAATTGAATAGTCGGCTTTTGTACTGGGGAGAGCTATGGTGGACGGACTTATGATGGCTTCAGAGGTGGTAACTGACTGGAAAAGAAACAAAGACAAAGGGGTGGTGTGGAAGATGGACTTCTCCGAGACATATAATAGTGTGGACTGGATATTCTTATGGGCATCCTTGGAGAAGAGGGGTTTTCCAGACCTGTGGATTGCTTAGATCAAGCGTTGCGTCGCGACGGTGTCCCATGCAGTGTTGATTAGTGGCAGACCGGAGGGGGGATTCTTTCAACCTCAGAGGGGCATTAGGCAGGGTTGCCCTTTGGTGTCGCTTTTACGTGTTGTTGTGGTGGACGCTTTGGTGGTATTGATGAGGACGGCAACGGTCAGTGGCTAGTGCTCTGGATATCGGAAGGATGAGATATCCATCCCACTCTTGCAATATGTGGATGATACGACTCTATTCTAGGGGCCTGAGGAGGATAAGAAACGCAAGGCATCGCTTATTATGGATATTTTTGGAGACATTTCGGGGCTTCGGATCAATAGAAATAAATCGATGGTGGTTCCTTTTGGCCTCCCTGAGATGGAAGTGTAGATCGCGTCAGCAATGTTGGGATGCCCAACGGCCGCATTAACAATCATGTACACAGGCCTGTCCTTGGTGGCGCGGAGGACAAAGATTAGAGATTGGAGGGCACTATTGGAAAGTCTAGAGAAGAGGTTGGCTGGTTGGAAGGCGATAATGCTTTCGAGAGGTGGGAAATTGGTGCTTTTGAAACATATTCTGTCGGCCATCATTTTATTTTCTGCTCCACGAGACAGATACCTGCATGTGTGCCCACGAGGATCGAGGCTTTAATAAGGAGGTTTTTTTGTCAGAAGAGAGACAAACTAGGAGGGGGGTCCACTTGATTGATTAGGGCAAGGTGAAAACGTCAAAGAAGGATGGCTTGGGAGTGCTTTGGGTGTGTGAGATGAACAAGGCTTTCATGGCTAAATAGGTGGTGTGCTTATGAGGAAAATCTGAGGACCTGGTCTACAGGCTCCTGAGAAAGATATATGGGGTGTATTTGTCTCTGGAGGCTTTTCCGGGCCGGTTGCCATCATCTTTGTGGAAGGGGATTACTGAGGTGATCCCGGACTTTGAAGTTGAAACAGGTGCTTGGGGACGGTGTTGGTTTCCGATTTTGGCGGGATGATTGGACGGGTGATGGAGCGTTGGGCGAGCGTCATCCTTGCCTAATGCAGTTGGCTCGCAATAAGGAGGAGGTGGTGCAGCAGGTTACGGACAAGGGGTCTTGGTCTCCTGTTTTCTCTGCAGATCTGTCGGATTAGACAGTTGAGGACTTCTTGATATTGCATGCGGATTTGGCACAGTTCGAAGGGTCCACGACATGCAGGGATCACTTTGTGTGGGGCAATGGGAAATTCTCGGCAAAGAAGAGTTATCAATTTTATGTGGAGGACGGTGAGGAGGTGGAGGAAGAGGTTGTCGTTGATACGAGGTTGATTTGGGATGCAGGGTGCCAAATCATATAAAGATGATTCTTTAACTTTTTCATCATGACAGGATTCTCACACAAGTACATCTGGGGTAGTTGTTGGGGGCGGAGGTTGATGCTTGTGTCAGATGCAGGTCGGCGACGAAGGACGTGGACCATTTGTTCTTCTCATGTCCTTCGATTCAGGTATGGAGCAGAGCCAGCATTCAGTGACTCGGTAGTCAGGATTGTTCCGATTTTTGGAGAGACATTAGATCAGGTTGGAGGCATGGCCACGAGGATAGTTCTTACTCGTTTGTGCTTGGTGGACAATTTGGTGCAGCAAGAATAATGTCATTTTCGTGGGGCATGCTTTTAATATTGAGATTAATTAAACACCATAAGGCATTGTGTATATCATGGAATATGTATTGTGTTGTATTTTATAGTTAAAATAATATATACTATTTGTGGTGGGTCCCACATCGAGACGTCACCCTTTTCCTCTTAAAAAAATAGAGCAATCAGATTTAGTTCTCTCTAAGCCAAGCGTATTGATATCAGTAATGAGTCGATCAAACCATGCCCGAGGAATTTTTTATCATAAATGTCCTTGCGGAGTCGGCACGCACACTCCTCGACTTCATAACATGGAGGATGCATCATGTAAACCTCCTCCTCAAGATCTCCATGAAGAAAAGCATTTTTCACATAAAGCTGAAATATAGGTCATCCCTAATTGGCAGCCACTGAAAAGATAGTGCAAATAGAACTCATCCTTGCCACTGGGGAGGTCTCGAAGTAGTCAATCCCATACGTATGTGAAAATTCTTTGGCAACTAATCGTGCTTTCAATCTATCAACGAACTCATCAAACAAATGTTTGGTCGTAGAGACCCATCTGCAAGCCATTGGTCGAATTCCCATGGGACACGATACAAGGTCTCATGTTCCCCTGGATGTAAGAGGAACCATTTCTTCATCTATTACATGTCTCCAACCATGATTGTTGGAAGAGAGGAGTCTTCGTTATGATAATAAGAAAACCCTAGGCTCTCTTATATAGGGAGAGGCCGTAGGGGTAAATTACATGGATGTCTAAATAGAAGAGATAAATATAAACAGGGTACATAAACATATAATAATAATAGAAACTAACTATCTCTACACTCCCCCTCAAGGTGGAGCATAGATGTCGATCATGCTCAGCTTGGATGAACATCTCTGGAAAGGTCCTCTGAGCAATGGCTTGGTGAATACATCGGCGGTCTGATCCCCTGAGCTAACATGGGCCGTAGATATCAATCCTCTCTGGATTAGGTCCCTGGTGTAATGGCAGTCAACTTCAATATGCTTGGTCCTCTCATGGAAGGCTGGATTGTTGGCAATGAACAACGCTGCCTGATTGTCACACTGAAGCTTCATAGGTAGAGATACGGCTACATGTAGATCTTCTAGTACTGAGCGAACCCACATCATTTCCGTACTAGCTTGAGCCATGGCCCTATACTCGGATTCAGCACTGGACCTGGCCACAACAGTTTGTTTCTTGCTTTTCCAAGAAACCAAGGAGCCACCAACAAATACTGCAAACCCTGAGGTTGATTTTCGGTCCTTAGGACATCCTGCATAATCTGCATCTGCACATGCTGAGACAGATAAGTCCGTGCCCTTTCTAAATAGCAGCCCTGAACCTGGAGAAGTCTTTAGATACCTCAGTATCATGTGTATAGCATCCATGTGAACCTGTCTTGGCTGCTCCATAAACTGACTCACCCTGCTAACTGCAAACTGAATGTCTGGGCGAGTTATGGTGATGTAGAGGAGTTTTCCCACCATCTCTCTATATCTCCTCTTATCCACTTCATCAGTATCGTCATCATATATCTTCATGCTGGGATCCATGGGGATGCTAGATGGTTTGCACCCATCCATACCAGTCTCAACCAGGAAGTCAGTAATGTACTTCCGTTGTGTCATCACCAGGCCATGTGCATTCCTTGCAAATTCCAACCCCAGAAAATATCTTAGGGTTCCAAGATCCTTTGTAACAAACTGACGACCTAGGAATGCCTTTGCCTTTGCTATGACCTGAGTATCATCTCCTGTAACAAGAATATCATCCACATAGACCATTATGACAACCGTACCTGCCGAGGATTTCTGGACAAATAACGAATGGTCAGCATTGGACCTCTTAAATCCCTGGTGCTCAATTAGGTTGGACAGTTTCTGAAACCACGCTCGTGGACTCTGTTTAAGTCCATATATTGCCTTGTGAAGTCTACATACCATATGCTTCTCCCCCTCAGCAGTAAACCCGGGTGGCTGCTGCATGTAGACTTCCTCCTGTAAGTCCCCGTACAGAAAGGCATTCTTGACGTCTAGCTGATAAATGCTCCAGTCACGAACCACTGCAACAGACAGGAGGATACGGAGAGTCGAGTGTCTCGCAACTGGAGAGAATGTATCCATGTAATCAACGCCATATGTCTGTGTAAATCCTCGGGGCAACCAGGCGTGCTTTGTACCTATCCAATGTGCCATCCGCATGATATTTGGCTGTGAAGACCCATTTGCAGCTGACAACTGATGCATCAGGTGGTGCAGGGACCAAAGACCATGTGCCACGGGACTGCAGGGCCCCCATTTCTTCTTCCATAGCTCGTCTCCAGCATTCACTCTTCAAGGCTTCCTGGTATGTCCGTGGTATGTCCACAGAAGACAAAGCTGTGGCAAACTGCTGGAAATCACCTGTGAGTCGGTGAAAGGAAACCTGTGAAGCAAGTGGATAGGATGCATACTGTCGTCTCGGTTTCCGAATAGCAATCGGAACATCCAGATCACCATCTGTGTCCACCTGTAAGGAGTCATCCTGCATATGTACCGAACCTGACCCGTCAGTAGTAACATTATCTGAACATACCTGAGGCTTAGTGATTGGTTGAGCTGTCGGCTGAGCAGGACCTGACCGACGCGTATAGTGGTTAGGAAATGGTGAAACGATTCGCCGTGGACCGGATGGAGGTGGAGGTGGTGGTGGAGGTGGAGGTGGTGGTGCTGGCATAGGAATGGACACAGGAGATGAGTCAGGTAAAAGACAAGCAGGTGGTGGTGGAACCAAAATATCATCAGCGCTGGTGGATGGTACCATTCTGTCCCCAGCTGGCGAGAAGTACATGACCGACTCGAAGAAAGTGACATCCGCACTAACAAAGTACCTGTTGGTAGTAGGATCATAACACCGGTATCCCTTCTGTGTTCTGGAATACCCAACAAAGACACACTTGACTGCTCTTGGAGAGAGCTTGTCAAGTCCAGGAGTAAGACGATGGACAAAAGCCACAGCACCAAAAACACGAGGTGGTAGGGAGAATAGCTCCTTGTCAGGAAAAATAAGAGAAATGGGGATCTTCTCTCCAAGGACAGAGGATGGCATTCTATTGACCAGATAGCATGCAGTAAGGACAGCATCCCCCCAGAAAGAAATAGGAGCACAACTTTGAATCAATAAGGTACGAGTGATATCCAATAGATGGCGATGCTTTCTTTCCGCCACCCCATTTTGTTGGGATGTATATGCGCAGGTGGTTTGATGAATAATACCCTTTGATGACAGAAATTGAGAAAGAGAACATGTACAAAATTCCAGGGCATTATCAGTCCGAACATATTTTACTGAAGACGAAAAAACATTTTGCACTTCATTAATCAAATTTTTAATAACATCTCCTGCTTCAGACTTATTCTTTAGAAGAAAAACCCAAGAGACACGGGAGAAGTCATCTACTACCACAAGATAGAACCTGTGCCCCTGATGATCGGGCACACGACTCGGACCCCATATATCTATATGTAACAACTCAAAAGGGGAGCTACTGCTCCGACTCTGACGACCTGGAAAGCTCGACCTGTGATGCTTTCCTAACTGACATGTTTCACAACGAAACGACGAACTTGGGGAGATCTGGGGCAGAAGATGGCGCATCTTCTGGAGCGGAAGGTGACCAAAACGAAGATGCCAAATGTATGGTGAAACTGGTCCAGCAGAGTGAGTGGAGATGCCAGCATAGGAATCCCGGACCAGCCGATATAGACCGTTCTGCTCAGAGCCACAGCCAATCACCTTGCCCGTGAGTATGTCCTGAAAAATGAGAGAAGACGGGTCAAATATAGCGCGACAATTCAAGTCCTTTGTAATCTGACTAATAGATAATAAATTCAGCGAGAACTCAGGGGCATATAAAACATTCTGTAACTGCATAGTGGAGGATAAGGAAACCTCCCCCTGGCCAACAAGGGGTGAGTAGGAACCATCTGCTATCTGTACTGAGCGACCTGGAGGAATGGCCCTGTAGGCCTGTAGTCTTCCTCTATCTCGACACAGATGATGTGTAGCTCCGGAATCTATAACCCAGTCAGATATATCATGTGAAGATATGAAGGCTGAAGATCTACCTGAGGAACTGGCTGCAGCAGATGAACTGGCTGAGGCTGTGGCAGCAATATCTGACGAGCCGCCAGATGAATCACCAGAAGACTGTGGCATAATATCACAAAGGCGAGCCACGAGTTCGTCAAATCTATGATCTGCAGTAGACGGGAATGGAGACTGTGAGTGCTCTGCAACCCGTGCCGATGCTGGGAACCCATGCTTTGAGTAGCATGTCTCCTCCGAGTGTCCAGATCTGTGACAATATGAGCATGTCTGACTGACTCGACCGCCTCTTCCATGAGAGCCACGGCCACGTCCACGACCACGCCAAGAAGGTGGTCCACCTCTCCCACGCGAAACTGCCATCGCAGATGGGGTTGGAGTAGATGAGCTGGAAGAAACTGGGATACGACTGAGCCTCCTGTAGACATCCTCCACCGGAGGAATAACTGCATCTGCTAAGATCTGTGACCGTGCAGCATCATACTCAGGATCGAGGGCAGCAAGTAGGACACCCACCATGGTGGCGTTCCGGAACTTCTTCTGCTGCTCTGGAGTAGCAGTCAGAGGAATGGTACTGTAGAGCTTCTCGAACATCCCTCTTAGGGATGTGTATAGAGAGTGGAGAGGTCTGCCGGCCTGCTTCATAGTAAAGATGTCATGCTGAAGCTGCAACATCTTTGTCTCATTTCGCACCTGCGAATATGTAGCAGCAAGAATGTCCCACATCGCCTTAGCAGTGGGCTGATGGAGGACATCATTCGCTATCTCCATGGTCAACGTGCCAGACAACCATACTTTTGCGTAAGCATCATCGACCTCCCATGAGGCATAGATCCCTGTCTTCTCCGCAGGCTCATCCTCGGTAAGAATGTGTTTCTTACCATTTGATTTCATGAGGCTCATGAACTGCATGGCCCATAACTCATAGTTAGACCCGTCCATCTTTACTATCGGCGCCGGACCTTTGAATGCGCCGGTGGAGGGCAAATCGACTTTCGATTCTGACATACTGCTGCAGGAAGAAGACGAAGGGAGAATAGACAATGTGATGAATGTCTACACCAACTGCATCAGATTTGAGTACGTGTGTAGACTTTCACGCACTCAAATCCATAAACCGTAGGAAGGGGGGTCTAGGGCACGCCGCCAAGGAAGCTTACAGCCCTTGAATCGTCTCGAGAACAACGCCTATGGAGTGCTGGAGACCACTGGACCCCTACAGCGGCAGTTGGGGGTGCCGCTGGGGGTACGGGTGCCGCTGTGGCGGCAGTAGGCGGCAGGGAGGGGTGCCGCTAGGGCTCCGGTGGCTGTTGGCGGCAGAGGGGGGGGTTGCCGCTGAGGCTAGGCCGCCGCTGGTAGGTGCAGGAGGCCGCTGTTGTGCGGCTGTGAGCCGCTGGAGAGGTGCGGCGGTGGGCTGTTGTGCAGCTGGAGCCGCGAGAAGGGTTGCGGAGGAGCGCCGGGAGCCGCAGATGGGGCGGCGGCGAGATGAGAGAGAGCGAAGGGAGAAGGGGCGGCGGGTGGGGAAGGGAAAGAGCCCTAAGGCGGCTCTGATACCATGTTGGAAGAGAGGAGTCTTCGTTATGATAATAAGAAAACCCTAGTCTCTCTTATATAGGGAGAGGCCGTAGGGGTAAATTACATGGATGTCTAAATAGAAGAGATAAATATAAACAGGGTACATAAACATATAATAATAATAGAAACTAACTATCTCTACAATGATCATGTACAGCACTGTGATGATCTCTGAGAACAGAAATAGTCATGAACGTGGTAGAAGTAAAAGACATATCGTGGAAAGTACATTGCCTATTTGTTCGGCATAGAGTTATGGGAAGCTCTTGAGGAGCATCCGAGGTAGCATCGGTGGAAGCACTTGAAGATGGGATCTCATCCTGCAGAAGAGGAACATGCAAAGGCACGGGAGCAGGCACAGAAGTATGCTTGCGCTTATAAACAATCGGTGGTGGAGGAAGTTCCAATGGAATATTTGCAACAAACTGTGTAAAGAAACTAGTATGTTCAAAGAAAGTAACATCTATTGAAATATAAAATCAATGCTCAGCAGGGTCATAGCACATGTACCCTTTTGGGTGCGGGAATCATGGAAGGAAAATATCGGCGATATATACCCGATATATATATATATATCGACATGTGACCGATATGGGCACCGATATGGCGATATATCCCTATTTCCAGGCATTTTCTTCACAAAGGCTCGTCGATATGGGCGATATTTCAGCGATATATCGTCGATATATAGTCGAAATATCGTATCGATAGGATATCAAAACGATATCGATCTCGATACGGCCTTCCATGGTGGGAATAGCCAAGAAAAACACACTTTATCGCCCTAGGTGACAGGTAATAAACAGCATGGAAATTATGGACAAGCGCTATACACCCAAAAATTCTCAATAGAAGTGGGAAGGCATCTCATTGGGGTAGAGTAACACGAAAGGGGTTGACCCTTTTAGAATCGAAGATGGGATCCTATATATATAATGGACAGCAGTAAGAACAACATCACCCAAGTAAGTCTTCAGAAGCTTCATCTGAGTGTGAAGGGACCGAGCAATGTTAAGAAGATGACTAAGTTTCCTTTCCACGACCCCATTTTGCTAAAAGGCATACAGACAAGAGGTTTGGTGGACAGTTCCTTGGGAAGCAAAGAAAGTCATCAAATCACATTGGGTGAATTCCAAAGCATTATCAGTTTGAAAATTTTTAATAAAAGTAGAGAAGATAATTTTGATGTACTGAAAAAATTTCTTGATATTTTTATTGATCTCTGAACGCTCCTTTAACAGATAGACCCAAGATGATCGATTATAATTGTTGAAATTTGAGAAGCGAAAGCGGAATCAATAAACAAAATGATAAACATGAACACCAGAGATTTAACGTGGAACCCTACTCCCTAAGGAGCGGGATGAAACCACGGGAGAAGCCCTTAATGGGGCGGATATTCTATTAGAATTTCTCAATGAGTACAGGAGGTGTGGGGATCCTTATATAGGTGCTCAAGAGAGAATATTCTATAGGGTATTCTCTATAGAATATTCTCTTAACAAATAGCCATACAGAATATTCTCTAACACTCCCCCTCAAGCTGGAGCTGAGAAAGCTACAGCTTGCAACAAAAAGAAAGTATACAACACATCTCCACACGATACATCACAAGAAGAATACAAGTCCGCTGCTGGTAGAAGACCTCGCACGAGGACGGGTCTGCGGCTTTCAGGTCATCGGAACGTATCTCTGTCATGCCTGTAGAACCGCTGTGATATCAGGTCACCGGAACATATCTCTGTCGTGCCTGGAGAAGAATCGCTGCAGAAGATGTCCAGCGCGGGGAACTTATCGGGTCGTAAAAGAAGAAGTATACGCCTCGACGAAGAAGTTGATGCTCGGTGAAGAGGGATGATCTGTAGAAATCTGGAGTGTCGGTCTGTTAGTCGTGGATGCGCAGAAGTCTCGAAGAATATTCCATTTCTGACTCCCCCTTTCTCCCATACTTGATAGAATAAGAGCATTGATCAAGTTAGGAGAAACCAAAAGACGTATTTATAGATGGGGAAAACACACAAAACATTCTTGCGGCTTTTCTTCAATTTTTTTTATAAGTCGTCCCAGCCGTTAAACCATTTTTTTACGGCTTTTCATCTCTTTTCTTTTCATTTTTTCATTTTTTTTGGAAATTTTCCGTACGGCTTTTTCTTGTACGCACCTCTTTTTTTCTTCTTCTTTTAAACTTCTCTCCCTTTTTTTTAATCTCTCTTCTCTCATTTTCTTCTTGGCCCGAAGGGCCCAAAGCAACCACCTCTTTTTTTACGTGGGCTCAAAATAGCCCTTAAAAGGAACCCACAGATATTGCTCCCCCCCCCCTTTTTTAATAAAACAAGGCCTTCATGCCCAGATTCCCACGATAGGGGAGCTTCTTTTCTCATGTTGCCCCCCTTTTTAAAAAAAATGCTTGGCAGACTCCGTTGGGCTTTATAATAAACACGTTTTTTTTAATAACTGACGGGCCTCCGAGCCCTAGGGTTTTGGAACCCTTCAATCGCCGCCGCCCCTTGGGTACTTGTCTGGAGAGGAAGAGCCGCCACCGCCATCAGGAGATCCACGATTGAGGAGATCCCGCGCGGCACCATCGATTGAAGAGGAAGCTCAGGGCGCGCGGGGCTGATGTCGTTGAAGGTTGAAGTGTCGCCGCCTGATGTTGCTGCGCATCTGAAGGGAGCGGTGTCGGAGGGGCGGCGCGCGCCTGGGCTATGCGTGCTTTGGAGGAGATGCCGCTTTCGGGCCTGGGTCTGGCACCGTTGGGCTGTCGCCGCCTGGTGTCGTGGAGGGTGCACAGTGCTCTGCGAAAGAAGTGAGGCCGCCGCCTGCGCCGCTTGCGCGAGGAAGATGTGCCTGTGCCGTAGATCGATCCCCACAGCCTGGAACCGCCGAAGATGGAGCAGCAACAACGCGCGCGCATAGAGGTTGCGCACCTTGTAGAAGCATCATTGGGACTCCGTGGCGCGAGGGAACTGAAGCTGGAGGACGCGCGTGTCCTGGGGCGTAGGGTTCGCTCGCGCCTGGGATGGGGGTGCGAGGAGGAAACGCTCCTGATGCGCCTGGGTGCGTGCCCTGTGCGCCGGGATGTGCGCCAGGGGGTGCACGCCTGTGAGGATGTTGCGCCGTCTGGGAGCGCCGCTGCTTGAGTGAAGAGGGCATAGATTAGGGTTACAGATGGGACCCTAGAACAGCAACCGTGAAGTGCACAGAACTTGAACATAACTTCATACAACTTTCATCGTCAAGAACGAACCAATAATCGGATCTAGAATCAAAACAAAGAACACGATGAAATCCTCGAGAAACGAACCCGCTCTGATACCATGTTGAAATCTGAGAAGCGGAAGCAGAAGCAATAAACAAAATGATAAACATGAACACCAAAAATTTAACGTGGAACCTTACTCCCTAAGGAGCGAGATGAAACCACGGGAGAAGCCCTTAATGGGGCGGATATTCTGTTAGAATTTCTCAATGAGTACAGGAGGTGTGGGGATCCTTATATAGATGCTCAAGGGAGAATATTCTATAGAATATTCTCTTAACAAATAGCCACACAGAATATTCTCTAACAATAATCATCAACAAAAATAGTAAATTATTCATGTCCAATCAAAGTACTGATAGGACAAGGTCCACATATATCACAATGGACAAGAGAAAATGGAACTACACGATGGGGCTCACCACATGTAGGAAAGGATGCTCAGTGATGTTTCTCGAACCGACGCGCCTCGCACTCAAAGGGCTTTAGCGTAGAATGTTCACAGAACATCATGGAGATGACCTTGATAGAAGGATGTCCAAGGCAAAGGTGCCAAAGTAAAAGGTCATCGGAAATAGATGCAGCGTCAACAAACTGGAATCAGAAAGAATGTCAAGATTCTTCTCATGCCCCACACCAAAAATCAGCTTCGTCCAGATGTCCTGAAAAAAACAACAGAACTCATTAAAAATAATACGACAATTAAGATCAGCACATAACTTCTGAACAACAGATAATAAACTAAGAGGAAAAGTGTGGGCACAATGGACTTCGATCAATCGAAGCTTGGAGGAGAACTCTACACTTCCAACAGCAGTAGCAAGGAATGGGACTCATTAGCAACACAAACCATCTTCATGGAAGTAGAGGGTTGAGAGAAGGTAAGTAGAGTACCTTCTCACATCAAATGTGTGGATGCACATATGAATAATACATGCAGGAGTATTCTGGAGTCACGTAGAAGCTGTCTCAAGAAGGAGTATTTTAAAACACTAAAATGTGCAGGCGTTCCACTAAAATGATGATCAAGCGAGTCCTCTGCAGCATCATAAGATTTATAAGAGGTTGTCTCATAGGCATTATCGACATGGGACAGGATGCCAAACCTTGCCCAGCAGCGTTTTGATGAGTGGTTCCAGTGCCCAGAATAGATGTACGTTGGATATTGAGAAGTAAAATCATGGCCACAGCTACGACCAAAACGCGTCTAAGTCGCGTCCACGACCATGATCAAAGTCATAGCCTCGACTTCCTTAGAAGTTGTCATCCTCAGTTCCCGGACGATGCATAGTAAGCAGAATTCTCTGCATATGGTAGCATAGAAGGACGTTCAAAAGATGTCTCGAGTCCCTACAGACGACCAAGGATGGTCTCAATCGTTGGCAGGGTATCAGTCGTCAGAAACTGATCCTTCATAGCTTCACATTGTGGATGTAGTCCAGAAAGGAATCGGTAGACATGCCATTCAGAGCGCTCCCCCACCTGTTTATCACAACGCGCTACTTAAAAGATCAGAAGCTCCTCAAAAAGGCTAGTTAGAAGCATGTAATACTCGACAAGACTAGAATCCCCATGAGTAGCAGACAGATCCTCAAATAAATGTGTGAGAGTCGAGATTTGTTGTCTTATAAGAGTAAGTTCGTTTTAGAGTTCCACACATCGCATTTGCAGAATCTTTGTAGAGAAGATTCGCCGCAATACTTGGATCAACGCTATTGGTCAAGTGATAACATGGCAATTATCGACATACTATGTGACATACTCCTTGTCTGACTCCGTGAGCGGATCCTTAGTGAGGATATGATTCTTGCGCCGACCACCGATGAACAGCTTGAATAATCGAGACCAAAGCACATAATTTTCCATGCCCTTCAATGTGATAGAGGTGCCATATATCTTCACAGAAGAAGTCGAGTACAGGAGCTTGGTCTCAGAGGATGTCATCATGGTCACGAAGGTCAAGAAAAAGTGACCTGTAAGAATTTGTTGTTTCAAAAAAGCATATGTTCGACCTAAATCATTGGTTCAACCCCCTTTAGGGTTTCTGAAGCAGCAAACTATGATTGTGACGCCACAACATAGACTTGGCAGAGGTTGTTGTGTAGCTCAACGATGTTGGTGAAGGTCAAGGTTCGAATTTTCGATTTCGATCTCGTTTTGGTAAGGTGTAATACCGAAATTTCGCCGAAATTTCGGGAAATTTCGACGATTTCGGTGGAAACGTCGGAAAAGGCTAAAAATCCGATTTTTTCCAATTTTATTGAAAATTTCGATATTCCAAGTTATTAGAACAATAAATAACATAGAAATACACAATTATTTCACACATATTGGTCATCTATACCCTATATATAGACATATCGGTCATATCGGCCATATCGGTCATATCGGTGGCCATATTGTTGGAACCCAAGCAACATGTCTCGATCGATATGGGGTCGAAATGACCCATATTTTATCCATATCATTGCAATTGAGGATCTCCACCCCTATATACAACCTATCTCCACCGAAATCTCATAACACAGTTAATATATAAAAGTTGAAACCATGGTTGTAACATTGTTAATACATAATAAAAAAGAGTAATAGTCTAGTCTTACAAATACAATACAACTTAAATATAGTACCTGCCCTGGTGACATGTTTTGTTCAGAACCAGAAGTTCCGTGGTGGATCTGAATGCCCCCCCCTTCCTTGTTGTCTCTCATAGCGCATCGCAGATTCTATGAACTCGCAGTAGTTCTCCCATGTCATATACGAGTACATGGCCTTGTAATCCATGACATACTGCCTGTATTGGTGGTCATCGATGCCTATGAGCATCCCGAGTCGAGGATAAGCAGCACTGGATCCGGTATCACGAGTGGCACGACGAGGCTGCTGCGAACTACTGCCCTGAGATCCTCGGGACGACGACGACGGAGTAGGAGAAGATCTCTGCGGAGGAGGAGGAGGAACTGCCGTGTAGTACTCAGGGAAGAAACCGTAGCTGTCACCCCCAAAGAAACTGCCCTGGCTCTGCTCAGGTTGGCTACTTTGGTAGTTGTCTCCGCTACTGTATCCCCCATATCCACTGTAACCATATGAATCCCGCTGCAGCGATCTCATCAATGGCATGCTGCAAGAATGGCCCGCTTGCAATGTTGGCAGGAATGTTCTCCCCAAAGAAGAGCTTGCTGATGGCTTTTCCCACCCTTTCTCGTGCATTGGTGAACATTCCCTTCACTGTTTTCTGCCTCGGATCCTTGCTTGCCTTGTATTGCATGGATCCGCTCCTCGTCAAGAAGGGCTCAATTCCCTTCCCCTTGTGTTTCTTGGTGGGTGGTGGTACTGGTGCGCCTTCAGAACCACTCATACTCCCACCTGCACCATAGAAGCCGCCCCGTGCACCACCGAGTTCTCTCCTCTCGAACTCGCTCCTCAATGATTCTTGTGTAGCCCTTCTGTATGCCCTCCTCTCTGATGCAGTCTGAATGTCGGCGGGGTACACAAAATCATCGTCGTCTGAATCAGAAATGTCGTTGAATTCTTTCTCGAACATGAACTCCTTCATTTGTTCTTCCCTTCTTACTCTCTCCATCTCCTTTTCCTTCTTTCCGTCCAAGCTCGCCTTGACCTTGTCCCTCACATCTTTGGGACAACGCGTGCACTTGGCAACATTCTTGTTGTTGCCAACAAGATGTTGCTTCATCCTTGTGATCCCGCCTCCTCCCAACTTCTTCCCACAGAAATTGCATTGCGGCTTCGCCTTATTTCCATCAGGAGCGGACGCATACCTCCAGCCAATGTCCCAATGAATTCTTCCATCTGATCATCATAACTGTCAGATCCAGAACCGGAAGCTGAATGTGCCATGGTGAATATCCAAATTAAGAACCGGAACCGAAACCAGAATGTGGCAGACTGTGCCATGGTGAATATGAACGTCGAAATCTACGAGGAAAATCAAGAACAAACATTAACTTGGCATACAATGCAACTGCTTATGAATATGCAAATTATTTTAATTTTTTAATTTCGGAATTATTATATATTTAATTTTTCCAATACCTAATTTTCTGATTTACAGGAAAAAGACCTTGGATCTATACATTAGGATCTTAGATCTACAAATTAGGGGACCATTTTCAAGAAAGACTACGTAATTGACACAAAATATGAACAAAAACGTAAATATTTAACAAATGATTTTCGGATTTTCTATATTTTTAATTTTTATTAATCCAAAAAATTTTCCTAACTATGATTTCTACTTCCAAAACTCAAGATCCGAATATATAATACCACAACTCATTATCGTTCCACATTAAACCTCAAAATCCCCAATTTCTTCTAACACAGATCCAAGAAAATATTCTCCAACAATGTTTTACTTCATGTTAACTTCAGATCTGCGATACAATGATCATAGCTAGCACTATTGTGCAAAAAAACACAAAAGCCCCAATTTTCTACTCCAATTTTATACCTATTTTGGGGGAAATCTCTCAAATTAAACACCATGCCTAGCTACATCAACATCCTAACAGTGAAATCCCTAAAAAAATTAATCAATTTGAAGAAGATTTATCATAATTTGGCTTACCTCAAAGGAAGGAGGTCTTGGAAGATGAAGGAGAGCAGCCTCTGCACGAAGTCGGGCGAAATGGGGAGCTTTCGGCCGATATTTCGTTACATTTCGACCTTTGCCTTAATTTTCTATTCAAAGATTCCATATGTCGGCCGAGATATCAAGACGAGCCGAGATATCGGCGATATCTCGCGATATTTCGACCGAAACCGGGGAAATCGATATACAGTATAGTTTCGAGACCCGATACCCATCGAAACCGAAATTTCGCCGAAATTTTGGCAAAATTTCGCGAGATTTCGGTCCATGGTGAAGGTTAAGGAGTAGTTCAAGGGCCCTGTGGTGCAGTCTAACAGTACTGACTGACGGGGGCTAAGGGCCCCGCGGTGTAGCTCAATGATGTTGGTGAAGGTTAAGGAGTAGCTCAGGTTAGCCTTTTGGAGGCTTTGCAAAGGCCTTGAAGCCCCAATGGAGCCTAGCAGGTGCCTGGTGGTGCTGCTAGAGGCCTGGCATAGGCCTTGAAGCCCCAACGGAGGCAAATTTCTCAGGCGGACGCCTTGCGGAGGTAAAGGACCTCAGATCGAAGCCTTGCGGAGGCGATGGCGACCTCGGCTATGGTGTAGAAGCCTAGGCAGAGGCTTTCGAAGACTGGGTAGCGCCGCCCAAGATCACTGGAGGCCATGGTTGTCTGAGGAAGAAACCTATGAGACTTTGCGCAGGGCCCTAGTTGTTGGAAGGGGCCCGCGCAAGGGCTGCGGAGAGGAAGAGAGACAAGGGCTACTGATGGCGGCAAGATTTAGGTCAGAACACCGAACTAGGACCGATGCTCTGATACCATGTGGAGAAAGATGAAAGAATGCAATGAGTTGTCTTATTTAAGAGTCTAAGGGTTCTTATATAAACCGAAACCAAGAGTACTCATAAACGGGAAATTACATAAAAGGACCCCAAGGGGTTACAACTAAATCTAATAAAATAAAATCGTCTCTAACACATCCATTCAATGCAATTAGCAACTGGACGAGTGCACATCGGTTTACACCCAATCCTAAGATACAATGTTTTTTCCTAACAAAATACAGTGCTTTGCATTATTCAAAGAAATAAATTTAAAAAATGATACTGCCAAGGATATAAAATTGCTATCTATGTTTTTAAAAAAACTGTAATGGTATGATTTAAACTATGGTCTATTGCATGCTAGGCACAGGACTCAACCACCAGACTAATTAATTGGGTTAGCAGATGATGAAACTATAATAATACTAATGATGGCAGATAAACCAAATATTTTTTTTTGAAGCTCATAAACCAAATATATTATTCTGTATGTTTTATTCATATCTTTTATTCATAACTCACATTGCTATGACTAGATCTTGTTGATCCATCAACAACAAAAAGTTTTTTCAATGGGAATTTAAGAGATGAAGCCAATTCTTCGATCTTCTCCCTTAGTCCACCTGCAGGAAGCTGTTTATCGTGACAAAATTATTAAACTTATCAAAGATACTAACAGCAACTTACAAAACTGTGATGATGAAAGGCAATTATCAAAACAAAGAAATACAAATCGTGAATGACAAGCATCAACATCTAACATATGTAATATGAAAAACATGGAACTCACAGGGGTGAACTTATTGAACAGGGGAGCGATTACAATTGGATAAAGAGTCATCATCAGAATAGATATTACTAGCATAAACCCCCACAAATAGATAGCCAGATAAGGGCCACCCTTCTGCACATACATGAAGCTATTTTAATTTGAAATGTTCAGAAGTTCGTCAAGTGACACAAAATGCAAAATATGTGCAAGAAAGGAGCATCCTATAAACTTAGCCAGCAAGCACTACCTGCACAATATAAATGATTGCAGCAACTATTGGTGGTCCTATAATGACTGTAATTGTCATTCCTTTTACCATGTCCCTGAAGAATAACCATATTGTTTGCTGCAAAGGTCAATGTAATGCATTTAGGAAACGGCAAAATCTTGGCCCTAGCCAAGGCCCAAAAAAGACAATTAGATTGCCTTTATAAATAGTTGACTAACTTTGTTGAAACCGTGACGAGCTTCGATCACAAAAGTAGAATATAGTGAGAAGGGCAAATCGGTGATCTGCATTTACAAGTCATGTCAGCCTGCGAAAAAAATTGAAAATAAACAAGTGCAATACTAGAATGCCTTTCTTGATAAAGATGCAATAGAAGTACCGAGCAATTTAATAATCATGCAAACACGATACACATGTTATTCGAGATGAAACAATACATCATTGCAAATCCTCATAGGAGCACATCTTTTACATCTAATGTATATGTCTTCACATATATAAATACCTACATGGCGACATGTATATGTATGCATGCAAGGACGTATCTAAGGGGGGCAAGGAGGGGCAAGTGCCCCCCCCCCCTCCAAATTTTGAGATTACATACTATATGTATATGTAATTTTTCCCTATGGATTATTTAAGCTAAAAATAATCATAATATTTCATAATTATAATGCCTCATTTGGATTTTTTGAGGGTAAAACTCGTATATGCCCCCCTCATTTCTTTAGAAAATATTCAATAACTTTTACCAATAGATAATATACTTCTTAGCATAAAATTTTATCTCAAATCAACCTATATTGGATAATTTCTTCAATCGATCAACTTATAATAAATGCCTACTCTAATCTTATTGGTTATCCACTTTTTTAGAATCGGATTATAGAATGAATCGATCTTTCATCCAATCTCATTATCACTTATACATATACGGGATTTAATTCGCAATCTAAAAAAATAAAAATTTAAAAAAAATCATTTATTGTCAAGTCTCATATATTATTTATTGGTCCTATTTATTATCAAGTAAAGTGATCAAATGCACATATATTCTTGATCGGTGTATTTTTGTTCATAAATATAATTATTTCTTGTTATTGGTAAAAAAGTATAGAATTAGGTATTTTATATTTTTGATTTGATATAAATTCGGAACAAGTGTAGTTTATATTGTAATTAATCAAAATCTATATACTGATTTCAAAATAAATAAAATACTTGAATATAACTTACTTTTAAAAAAAACATAAATATCATTCACAAAAAATCCCGACATTGTGGAACATATATGATACCAATTTATGTAAAATTGAATAAAAAGATATAGTTGATTAAAAATAAGTTCAAAATTGACTATTCTTATACAATGAATAAGTTCAAAATTAATGAAAAATATACGTGAAAATTATAGATATAATTTGTCCCTAACAATTATTGTTATATAATGAATATGACTGTAATTGATAGACATATTTTTTTAAAACCGTGTGCCCCCTCCTCAAAAATGTTTTGGCTCCGTCCCTATATGCATGTATACTTATGTATTTATGCATGCATATGTTACACAAGCATCTCCATGTGAGTGTGGGTGCATATTGTATATACATGTATATATACTTTTTTTTTTGAAAGAGGCATATGTACATATATACCCATGCAATCTATATAGCGATGTTCCCTTTTATAGGTCGTGACATATTTCACAATTTCACGATGGTTTGAAACAAATGAATTATGCATCTTTCAAAATAATAAATCAATGATGCATCATAGAAACCAAAAATTTTATCATAGTGTATGAGCATATTATTGGGTTAAACACGACAGTGTTAGAAATGTGGAATTATACAAACAAACATTAAAATATTTACGGAAAATCCCGTGCTTGATTAGAAAAACAGAAACCAAATGATCAGACCTGTGACCAAATCATAACACCTCCCAAAAAAGCAAGCGTGTGAATGGTTTCATTCTCCACATTCAGGCCAAGCAGAACCGCAAGATCACCAGATTTCTGCAGACAAAAAAAAACGGGAGCCGTAGAATGCATAAGATAAAAAGGTAAACATCCAGAAGGAGGGTGCATTTCTTGCAAAACAGATTACAACGATTACCTCCCAAAACCAAGGCAGAACACCATAAAGCAAGATAGCAGTATCCATGAGTATAGTCACAGCTTCGTGAACAAAGTTAAAATAACTGCAGTGGCAAAGCAAAAAGCACACAACATCTAGACCAAAACATAACAAGGACAGACATATATCATTGAAAAACATGTGCTCGGACCAGACCTTTTATCGAGGCTATAAGCTCGGGATTTCACGAAATTCTCCGGACTAACCACCCCCTCCAATGGCTTCGGTAGGGATGTCAACTTCAACGCAGCGTGTTGCCGGATATCCAGGTACGCCTCGAAAACGTAAACCACAATCATAAACCCTAGATAGCAATTCGACTAATTAGTTATCACCAGTATCATGATCACACCAATTAAAATTGTAATGTTGATCTCCAATTTGAGATCAGAAAAATAGAAACACGATATAGTGATTAAAAACTAGAAATGGCATTCCAAAACGCCTGTCAAAGCCGATAAGCAACAAAATCCGGTCGACTGAAATGCAACAAGAACATATGGTCGGGATTGGAACCCTACAGTGGAGTGCTTGCTTACCGATAACAGACTCCAAGTAGGGGAACTCCATTTGTGGTATTGATCTCAGTTCGAGGTGGGAGGAGCGCGCTTGTCCAAATCAAAGGAGGAAGAAGAGCGCGTTGTTTGTCGTTTTCTCAACGCCGATTGCTTTTGCTTTAGGAAATAAAACGGCGACTTTTTCTGCCCAAAGAGAACGCCAGTTAATTGTCTCTGTATTTACCTCTAAAATAATTTTCTATATTTAAAATGTTTTCATTAAAAAATAAAAACTAGAGGCATGGCTTCTTTATTTTGATAATAAAATTAACTAATTATTCAATTTATTTTAACCCAACATCGCTTCGTGATTAAGCATTAACTTGCATGGTAAGAGATCATTGGTCAAATTCTAACAATTATCCACACTCTAAAATAGCAGCTTAGTCTGATGAAGATGCACACTTTGATGGTGCCAGAGAACCTCTGATTTCTTAAAAATAATTTAGTTGCAATTTTCCTATTTTTATCAAAAAAATAATGGTTTGCATGAGTCAAAAAAGAAAGAACAATATGCCTTTTATTGTGGTGAATCGATGTGCAAATCTCATAAAATGCCGTCAATGGAGGAAAAAGAACTCATATAGTCCTCCCATTTGTACTATCAATTTTGAGTTTGACTTTTTTTTCTATGAAACATATGAAGTTATGTGGTTTATTAAGTAAAAATAAATAGCTTACATTGCTTTTGCTTCAAAATCTTATTTATGATCGTTAATTCATATAAAATATATGTGTTTGATAGGAATTTTTACATTTATATCATTACGTGGCATTTCAGTACTAACTTAACTTTTAATTTTTGATATTTACATAATAATATGTTACATTTAATAGTATTGGTCATAAATTAATTATTTTACGAACTTAAATGATTTACAATAAGAAGAAATTGATTCATATCCACGAGGCATTGATAGCTCAAAACACTAAATCCAATGTTTGAATGTGCATAAAAAGTAAGATGAGTTAGACCTAAATGGGTGAAAATTTAATGGATGAAATTAAATAGCTAGAGCTCAATGTAAATGTAAATGAGAAAGTATTGTTAGGACATTTTTGCATGTCAATTATATTATTATGTTGATGATAACAAATTGTGAGGACGGATAATATTCCACATTTCATGACAGCTTCACTCCAATGTGAAGCATAGAGAACACTTTATGGAGAATTAAGGACTAAAGAAAAGGTACTTAGTTGTTCATTCACATGATTTTACAAGGATGTAAAGCCAAATTTAAAACACAAGTTAAAAGTTATGGATAAGTTGAAAAAGAAGAATAAGAAGTTTTGTGATAAACATATGTTAACAGTCTTAATATCTCTCTCTCTCTCTCTATATATATATATATATATATATATATATATATATATGCATGTATAACATGTAGGAATGCTGGAACTTTTATCTTACATTTTCTTATTTCAGGTCCGACCCACATTGAAGACATCCATATCCTGAGGAGAATAATGGAGATTTATAAAGCTAAAAGACTGACTATTTTGACATCAATATTGCTTTACATCAAGGTTCAGGTTTGAATCCATTTCTTTTTACCTTGATAAGTACGAGTTGACAAGTCGCATTCAGGATGAGTTACCATGATGTATGTTATTTGCTAATGATATTGTGTTGATTAGCAAGACTAAAGATGGAATAAATGAGAAGCTTGAGGTCTAGAGACATGCATTTGAGACTAAAGGGTTTCTTATGAGTAGGGCAAAGACTTAATATATGGAGTGCACCTTTGATGGAAGAAATAGTGAATAAATCGATGTGAAGATTGGTGACGATAACATTCAAAAGAGATATTCTTTTAGATATCTAGGATCTATTTTGCAACATGATGGGAAAATAGACAGAGATATTACTAATAGAATAAATGCAGGCTGGCTAAAGTGGAGAGGAGCCATTACTGTTCTCTGTGATAAGAAAATTCCTTTAAAAATTAAAGGGAAGTTTTACAAAGCAGTCATGAGACATGCTATGCTCTATGGATATGAATGTTGGCCTGTGAACCAGTGTCACACCTCTTGTGAGTTGCACTATCTCTGACCATTTATGTGACAACACTCTCCTTGATGGCAGCACATCGATTAATATAATACCCTTCTCATTGGTACAAATCTATTCATCTTGGGCTTCCCAAGGAAACCATGATGATTGTTTCAATTTGTTGATGGATCAATAAAGAGGCCGAAAGGTATTCTTGAGAACGTCATCATTTTGATTCGAGGCATGAGCTTCACTACGGATTTTTTTTATTACCCATGGAGACCTCCAACCCTGTGGAGCATCCTCCAATCAACTTGGGACGACCCTTTCTCGCTTCTGCGAGAGCCATTATTGACTATGGATATGGAGAGATCCGCTTCCCTTCTGATGTCGGGAGCGATATGTTCACCATACCTATCACCGATCAGAGATCTGCATCCCACGAGAGTGTGCCTGTGTTAGCCGACCCCGAGGCCTATGACCTATATGGGATATCAGAGATACTTTCTTTATGATCGATGATGAGACCCTGAGAATTCCTCTCCAAGGAGGAAGACTCAGAAAGCGTAGACCTTGGTGTTTCCTCTTCCCGTGATTGGCGATGCATTGATGACATTTGTGGGATTTACATGATCGATACCATTGAGTAGAGGGGAGATATTGACGAGACTAAGGCCAAATTTGATCTTGTTGCTTTTATTCAGGAATTCGGGCCTTTTGACGAGAATGATGATCCTGTTGATACTCTTGATGACGAACATGATTTGACTACATCCATTGATGAGTTCATTCCTTTTGGTTTTGATCTTAATGAGACCTCGTAGGATGACCTTGACTCTACTTCTTCCGATGATGAGTTCGTCCCTTTTCACTTTGATATCAGCGAGACACCCAAGGCCAGACCTAGACACACTACTTCCACTGACCCGTCTATGCCTCCTCACTTTGTGACTGCTGAGGATCTTCACCAGGTCAATCCTGATCGGCTTCCATCCACTGTAGCCCCTGATATCGACATGCACCTTATCAGATCCATTCCTCAGCGATCCCGCAAAAAGGTTCGCTTTCTACCTTCTTGACCACATGTATATCCACTCTGTTGTATATTCTCTTTCGTTTATCTCCGTACATCCACTATTTCTCTCATCCACCCATTCTCGTGTGTGCCATGCTTAGGACGTACCTTGTCCTAAGTATTGCAGGGTGGAGGAGCTGAGTGTTCATTCTTTGTTCTGTTTCATTACTCATGTTGTTGCCTATACTTAGGGCTTCTTTTACCCTAAGTATAGGGGGAATGATGTGTACATTCTCTTCTACCTCTTTCTCCTATCTTCACAGCTCTTTTCTTCTTTTCATCTTTTCTTCTTTTCCTTTTCTATTTTCTTTTTCTACCGAAAGGGTGTTGCCCCTTTTTGTTGGTCTTCTATATTTAGGTTGTACTTTGTCCTAAGTATAGCGGGGTGTGCACCCCGATTTCTTTCATTTGTTGATCCTCTCCACTGTCCCCTCTTCTTGTCTACACTTAGGGATATCTTACCCTAAGTATGGGGGAAACCGTCTGAGTACGATCTGTTCATTCCTACCCTTGACCCTCTCTACTTTGTGTATAGTCTACTATACTTAGGATTATTTAATCCTAAGTATAGGGGGGATGGTCAAGTTCTCATTAATTCATTCATTTATTTTTAGACTTTTTCGATACTCAGTACGAGTTATGTCTTCTATTTTCTCTCTAATCTATGAGGACATAGCTCAAGTTAAGTATGGGGGGTCCTGTATACTGCGTATATACTTTAGCCATAACTTATACTTTTGTATTTTTAATAATAATCCTGGATAAAAATCCTTTAAAATTAATTGAAAATCACTTAATAAAAAGATACTAAGTATTCCTCAAAATTCTTTTTATTTACTGATTAATAAATCATGAAAAAAATATTTTTTACAAAATGCTTGAAAAAACATTTGGAAATCTTTTTAAATCTTTTGAAAACTATCTGGAAAATGTTTTATTAAATATATTCAACCTTTGTAAAAATATTTTATTTGAAAAAAATATTTTATTTGTGTGAAATAAAAATGTTTTAAATCCGATTTACAGATAGTTTGAAAAATGGTTGCAAAAATATTTTGAAAAATCTATATATACTATTTGAAAAACCTTTGCGAAATGAGTTGCAAAAGTGTGTAAATGTTTGTAAAAATTGTTTGTAAAAACTAGTTTGGACTATAGTTGTCAAAAAAATTGTTTGCAAAATCTTTTCAAATAAGTTTGAGGAATATATACATCACCATAAAAATTCTTTATTATATATCTATAAAATTGATCACTTACCTTATAAATTATTAAAAACCTAATTCCTGTAAATATAAAATGCATTACCGTGTAAATATTTTTACCTAGTTTTTAGCCAAAACCTTTTATCTTCAAAAAAACCCAAAAACATTTGCAAAACTAAAATCCAAAAACATCTTCAAAACCTTTTTGAAAATATCCAAAAAAATGCATATGCATCATCTTTTCAAAAATCCATAAAAACTTTGAAAATTGCATTACAAAAATATTTTCTGCATAACATTTGTATGGCACTCACATTTTTCAGATAGAGTTTGATAATTGAAGAAGTCTAAGTAAAATATGAAGATTAGAGCTTGGTTGGACCATAAATCTACCCAATAACAGGAACCTTATAGGATCTGAAATTGAGGTACTTCAGGATTAGTTGACTTAATTATTTGAAGGTCATGAGACTTGGTTCAATGTATCCTTGATTGCTTAAGTAGAGTATTTCAGAACACATGCATGGCTCTTGTCAATAATGACCTAACTTGGACACCTGCACCTTTCACTTAACTCAACTCAGTTAGAGTGGTGAGGGGATTAGATTTGCTGGTATGAGACGCAAACGAGTGGAAACATGTCCTCGTCTAGGGAGGGAAGTGCACCCCAACCTGTCCAGTGATAGTGAACTCTAAAGACAGGAGAGCATGGGTTGTAATAATGCTTCAAAAGAGGGATAGTCTACTAGCTCAAGAGGAAAAACTCCTTATGTAAGTGTTGTTGTAAATAGTATTTCATAAAAAAAAGAGCAAGAAACAAAAACTCTAAAAAAGTGGACATGCCTGATTGAAAATAAAATGCATGCCGGAGTGTATATATTTGTATAGCCAATAAGCAAGCTTGAGCTTTAAAGTCAAATCATGTGAGCCTACAGTTGGATGACTTGACTACATTGGTATTGCATCCTAGGATAGGTAGCTACACTGGCTACAGTCCATTCTTCTCTTCACCCCCTCCTCTTGAGTTGGTTGTCACTTGAACTTAGAGGGGAATATCTCGTTCCTTGAGGAAGGAGTTGCTGGATTGGGGAATCACTGAGTTGTCATGCTGGAGAAGTCAATCTCTTTCTCATTTCAGTTGAGAGAGCCATTATCACTTACACTGTACGAGTCAGATTCATAATTATAAGGGTTTGCATATGAGTTGAAGTATTCTGACTTGGCTATTAAGGAAGCTTGAGCAAAGTTTTGGGATTCTCGAAGGCTGTTGGACTTCAAATCTAATTCCCATTAAGGTTCCGTCTGCACTAAAATTCCAGAGGTCTGACTTAAACTCAAAACTTTGATTTTGTGAAGACAAATTTGATAATAAAACTTAACCCATTTTCTTTCTTTTTTTGTTTTTGTTTTATGCACTTATTGCATAAGTGTTTGCTAAGGACTTGCTAAGGCAAGTATATAGGGATGATGAATCTCCATTTCATCATCTTTATTCTATCATTTTGGCCTTAAAAACCTAGTAAATACGCGTAAATACTCTTAATTCATGCATTTTAGCATTCATGCACCACTGTATAAATAGTGTATAAAATATTATTTTTAACATCAAAATTATAGAATAAAGAAAAGAAAAGAAAAAGAATAAAATATTGAAGATTTTTTATGACCCTAAACCCCGAGAACTGGGCATCTCGATGACTAGGTCAACAAGGAATAAAGTTGGGGGAAATAAGGGCCATAATATAATAAAACTCTCTTTTATTTATTCAATCTTTGTTCATTTTTGAGACCTATTTTTAGTTCCACTTTCTATACTCCAAATAAAAAACTTTGTACATGAAAGTTGTAGATAATAAAATATAGAAAAATACAAAGTCGAGTTTACACACAAATAATATACAACGTACAAATTACAATCTAAATAAGTTTCCAAAATCCCAACTTCCTAGAATTTTGGCCTCAAAAAACCTAGTAAATATGCGTAAATACCCTTAATTCATGCATTTTAGCATTCATGCATCATTGTATAAATAGTGTATAAAATATTATTTTTAACATCAAAATTATAGAATAAATAAAAGAAAAGAAAAAAAATAAAATATTGAAGATTTTTTATGACCCTAAACCCCGAGACCTGGGCATCTCAATGACTAGGTCAACAAGGAATAAAGTTGGGGGAAATAAGGGCCATAATATAATAAAACTCTCTTTTATTTATTCAATCTTTGTTCATTTTTGAGACCTATTTTTAGTTCCACTTTCTATACTCCAAATAAAAAACTTTGTACATGAAAGTTGTAGATAATAAAATATAGAAAAATACAAAGTCGAGTTTACACACAAATAATATACAACGTACAAATTACAATCTAAATAAGTTTCCAAAATCCCAACTTCTTAGACTCATATATCTCAAATGAAAACTTAAAATATATCAAAATCACTTCAATTGTATATAAATTTTAACAAGCTATTTAATGAAGGTGGTTTCAAATGTTTTGGAGTTAAGGTGTGAGATTTTGGACCCCTATTGTATAGTTTACCCGATTAAAATATCCATATTATTTATTATTCATTATTTTTATAATTTTATAAATATTATTTGTAATATTTGAGTATACTAAAACATGAATAAAATCATAAATAAAATATTAAATAAAATTTGTAAAGAAAATACATAGATGAAATACTTACATCTATATGTATATAAATAATACATCTATTTAATCAAGTGTATATATTATATAAAAAATAAAAAAATTATATTTAAGTATCTAAAAATAATTTACAATTTTATAAAATAGTAAATTAAATTTATAAAATAAAAAATACAAATAAAAAAACAGAATACGTAATTATATAGATGAATATACCTATATATAACCCTTAAAAATAACTTGCAATTATAAAGCCCTAAAAAATAAATAAAAACCATAATAAAATACTTTAAAAAATAATAAATATTATTCAACTTAAAATAAATAAATTCCTTTTATTATTTTTTATTGAATTTTCAGTTCTTTTTTGATAGAGTTTTTTCTAGTTGGTCCACATGGACCAATCGGCTCTCTCTCCGCCCATTGACCTCGGTTAACTCTCTGACCGAGGTCTGTAGCCTCTGACACCTACGTTTTGGACTTGTTTTGAAGATTTTTGGATGCCAAGTCTTTCATCGTTTCGCGTCGATCCCTTCTTCACCTTTTCTCCTCAAGGATCCCTCTTATATGCCGTGGGCTTTCCTTGGGGATTGGACCATCGCAGCACCAGATATGCCTCAATCTTCTCCCTCGTTCCGTTACCTTGTACAAAAACCACTCTGAACCTTCCTCCCATTTTTGAACCCCTTCTTGACTAAGACTTGGCCTCCTCTTGCACTCCGGATCGACTCCCGTGACACGAGAGACTCCAGCAACCTCGAGCAAGGTCTGGCGAGGCCTTGAGGGCCGGTTCCACCACCTCCGGCGAAGCGCCGCCGTTGAGGTCCATCTTCCCAGACTGGTGAGGTACGTTCTTTTGTGTGTTTCTAAGTTAGTAGTTGTCGTAGGTTCATTCGCAGCACGTAATTAGTGTTTAACCCTTAGATCTTAGCCTAAAAGCCCTCTCGTCCAGCCACCTTTCCACCTCAAAGCCACCTAATAATTGCCCAGAACCCTTTGTCATCATCTCGCTATGCTTTTTTTGTGTCTTTACAGGGTCTGGAGGGCTCCATCCGAGGAGCATTGACAAGAAGAATAAAGGCCCAGGTCAAGCACCGCCGCTGGACTCATCAGGAGGACTTGGGTCTCTTTTGACGTCACCATCTGGCGTGGAGGAGATACAAGAGCATCACGAAACCTCTGGCGAAGGGATTGAGGGTCAGAGATGAGTGCAACACTAGATAGAAACTAGACTCAGTTGAGTTCTTATTCTGTTCTTCCACCTTCATCCTGCACCGTCAGATCAGGCACAATTATTTCCGCGCTATAGCAACCGTTGGTTCAACATCACCTGCTACCGTCAGATTCCATCGTATGATATAATCTAGGCCATTCGAAGTCGAAGGGGTATCAGGCGTACTCATCGCGTCATGTGTCTAAGTGATTGAAGGCCCACCATTCGCTCGCGTCCCTGCGTGGGTATTTTGCATCTTTTACCAGTGCAGTTTTTGTAATTTATTATTCAATTTGTACACTTTCCTCTACCTTTAATTTAGTTTTGTATAATTTGCAAAGGAGCTACCAAACTTTGTATATTGCTCTTAGGACCACGCCACGTCACCTCACGTGATCCCCTATGTGTGGTGTCGATTTTGCAGGTGTGACCCTATATGTTTCATATTTTGATTCAGTCTAGGAACTTTTATATTATTTATGAATTTTTGGAAAATTTGCAAGCAGACCCTTGAACTTATTAGATTACTAATAAGGGATGAGAGAAGAATGGAATTTTTTTAATGTTATCCCTTGAGATCATCCATGAAGATTCAAACATAATTATAAGACGGTTGTTGTTGCATGTAAGCTTATGTTTAAATAAATTTTGATAGCATCTCCCCTACGCCCCTTTTATATACCCCATAAATCAACCTTAATTGGATTTGACATAATGTCCCAAAAGCGACATCAATAAAGCTTGATTAAGATCGATTTGTTATACTAATGAGTAAGGAGGATATGCTACCGAAGTTTGATCAAATGTAAGCTTGCATGTAGTAATGGCAACCTTACAATTATGTTATGATCTTCAAGGACCCCTTTAATTAGGGACCTTCGAATAAGGAAAGTCAACATTATTTCATTATATGGACAACGTTTGTCTTACATATTTATGTGGTATATATGCATATAAGATGTCCGTAAAATATGGTCATAAGTTTTAATCGGGCATTTATATAGATTGTCTTGTTCATGGGGATGATGTAAACCTATGTGATCTTAATACTATGTCCAAGTAAAGTGTTTATCTATATTTATGGAAGTACCTACAAAAACAAATATGTACATGCATACATCAAAATCCACAACTACTGGACTGAGCTATCTCATTCTAAAGTGATTCAAATAATTTTGTGAAAAAAATAGAAAGGAATATAACACATTAAGAAGGAAAGAATTTCTCACCTCCATATGTATAGGACCACGCACTATCCGGAGTACAATTCTAAACATAATTAGTATGCTCTACTTTTTTAATAGTTAGGTAGAGATTAATGTGACCATTTTATGTGATGAATAGTCAAAAAATATTTTATGAGAAAAAAATTCTTACAAACAAACTGTTCCGTGCCTACTAATACACACATGCAACACACACATATGCACACACTCTAACTCGTAGACACAGCCATGCACATGCACACTTACACACATCCACCCACCACATATCTCTCTCACAAGCACGCAATATACTAAACTCTCTAACACACACACTCTCTCTCTCTAACACATGCACACACAAAAATTAACACATCCACACACAAGTAACACACATAACTAACACACACTAACATACATATATTAACACACACACACACACTGACATAGACACACGCATGCATGCATGCTTACGCGCACACACGCACAAACACTCGAACGACAAACACGTAAACCGACACATACACACACAATAATATTCATACTAACACAAAAACACGCTAACACTCATAGTAACATACAAACACATTATCTATGACACACTACACTATCTCAGTCGTCTAAACTCTCTAACAAACACATTCACTCACAAACACACACACTCTAACACATTGTAACACCCATACCCCCAACACAGTCCCACATCTAAAATTCACAAGTGTGAGAGTGTGTAATAAGATGTGGGGATTACTACTTGACAACTTGGACTTAAGCATTTTGGGTGGTTGTCAACTGGTCCATTCGAGCTCGAATTCAATAAGTTGCCAGGGACAGTTTTCTTCGATAATGGACTGTGAACCTAAGCTCATGACGTTACACACACTCACATGCACGAACAAACACTAACATACGAAACTACGCATGCAAACATACTAACACACATGTACACATAGTAAAACTCATACTAACAACTAACATACACGTACGCACATACTAACACAAAATACTAACATACCTACATACTTAAACACCACATATACACATATTTACATTAAATACCTTAATATGGCCTATGAAAATAGTGAGAAATTTGGGTATTTAATTATAGATGTATATAAGTTGTCACAACGCATATAACCATGTAATTTCGAATTTCATCATTTTTTCTCTTAGATATTCCATCTTATGCATCACAAATTCGGTGGTGATGGGCAAGATGGGATAATCCAAAAAGCATGTCAACGAGAACTAAATATACACGTAACCTCCAACGTAAACTAATACCTAATTGAATAACAAAACATATAACCAAATTACATTCAACCATAACCTACCAATATTATATTTAACCTAATAAAACAAGGAATTAAAAAGCGCTATACAGAGTATATGTAGGAGATGATACGGAGATGGAGACTAAACATGGCCAAAGTGCGGGCCAGGTCGGGTCGAACGGGCCGACGTTCTAAAATTCCTTGTCCAAGGCCCAGCTCGGCCCGGTTGACGGGCCATACTTCAAGGCCCAAGCCTGGCCCAGGTCTGGATCGGGCCGGGCTAGGCTGATCCATGGGTCGAATGTAAAATATTTTTTTATTAGTTTTTTAATCAAATTTATAGAGATAATTAAGTTTTTTTAGCATCGCTTATTCTTTCTAAATTCAAGTAACCATAATATGTGTTACTTTGCATGATGCAAACTATAAAATAAGATGTAATATTGATACTGTAAAACAAAGTTGAAGTATATTATATTAAACGTATATAAACTATAATTTTTAATCTTATATTTTTATATGTGTGGGCCGGGCTGGGCTTTATGGCATATGTCCACGGCCCATCCATTTGATAAGCGGGCCAACGAACGGGCCCATTTCCGTAATTTTTTGGCCCAAGCCCGACCCACGAGCGGGCTGGACGGGCTGGGCAAGCAGGCCCAACCCAATGGCCAGGTCTAATGGAGACGTGAGAGAGGAAGCAACAAGATAAAGTCATACCGTTGATGAGAGGATAAGAGGAGGATAGGGTTTTGGGGTTTGACAAATGAGGAAAAGAGGACTGCATTCGATTATATTTAGCAGAGTTGGCGAGGACACTTATATCCTCACCAATTCATCCCCCCATCATTGTCAGACATTTGTGCGACGTTATCTTTCATGCCCTCTTAAATTTCATTGCCAAGTCCCCGCCAGCTTGTCCTAGCTATATGCACCTTTTATTACAGTTCAATTAACGACCATAAACTCTAATTGATGTATATCACTTATTAGTCTGATTGATCATTATAACTTAGCTAATCGATCAACCAATAGCTAATATAATTATCCTTTCATGCCATTGGATTCTTGATAAATATCTATCCGAGTCATTTTTGATAAACTGGTCATTTTATTTTTCTAAAGAGGAGTTCTCATTTATTTTTACAACCTTTGTATATTCCTTAAGACTCTTCTACCTTGTTGAACTTGATGTCTCATCTATAAATACACAAGATTACCTCTTATACACAAGAGGAAAATTTGCTAGTGCATAGAAGCAAAATATATTTCATCGTATATGGTAGAAAAACCTTTTATTTGTTATTTACCATAACAAGGCTCCTTTTTCTTTAAAAGGCAACCTTGGTTTATGCCAAAGTTGCCTCCTAGAGAAGTTACTCATCCTCATGAATAGACGGCTATTTGAGCCGAAGCCGCCTCTTTAAGAAGCAGCTTTGATTTGGGGTCAAAATCACCTCCTGAAAAGACAGCTTTCTACTGTGTGAAAAAAAAATAAAACTTTGCCTAAAGCAAGGTTGCCTTTTCAAAAATAAAAAAGGCGGTTTTGTTTCAATAAATAACAATGTCAAAGTTCTCCTACCATATACAATGGAATATGTTTTGCTTTTACAACACAAGTGAATTTTTCTGTCATAAATAAGGAGAAAGTTCTCCAAACCTCTTTCAATGTTTCATTGAAGGCTTTCTCTCTTGCTCTGTACCAACAATTCCATGTCGAGAGTACCTATTTTCACGCTCAGCTCACATTTCAATTATTTTATAGCATTGATCATTTATCTTCATTACTTATTACATAGTTATTTGAGGATTTATATGTTGTTGTAATCATTAAGTTATATCAGAGTTTTGCTAATACTTGGCAAGCGATCTGTTGTTATTAGGATCTTGTTAATAGGATCATCAAAGCATACAACAAACATTAATTTTCCAGATCAATAGGAATCAATATAAATGCATTACCGATTAACAAATTAACAAGCACGCATTTTCGATTCATAATCTGATTACAAAATGCATGTAGTAATTAAACAAATCATTTATACATTACTTTAGGATGACCTGTAGTAAATACAAAACAATAAATCAATTGTGGCAAAGAAAATAGCAAAAAAATCATATTAGGGATCACTGAAGCGCCCATTACGAATCGTCCTTAGAGAGGATATCGCCCCCACAATATCGATGCGAAAGGTACTGGCTATCCGTTTCCAGGATACGATGGTATACGATCGTCTTCCACATACACCAACGAGATCATCCTCGAAAGTACCTAAGAGAACTGCACCCGGGAGAAGAAAAATCACATGTCACAGTTGCGGTGGAACAAAGAGCAAGAGACGGCAAGAGAGTTTTCTTGCGAGGAAAGATAACCCTGTACTAGGGGGAGGGTATAAAAAGACCTAGGATGCTGCTATTCATCTTTCAAAAACGCCCCCAAGGGGTGCCTCTTTAGATTTTGAAACGATGACTAGATAAGAACCGTTGGAATCGAGTCAAACTCCCTCAATGCGATCGAATCACAATTAATAAGTAATTTATTTGACCCATTAATGAAACCTACAACAAAAATATCAAGATCCAAGATTCGAATTGACTCTTGCGAGCCTGAGCTCGAGCCAAAGACAGAGCGAAGTGGAGCGTGCGCGTGTCGTCCTCCATTCCTCCTCTCTACTATTGCTACAAGAGCTTGGTGTGTGAACTCATTTATAAGCCCACCAAAAATTTAGAAACACTATATATGGTATTAAACTTCCACCAAAACTCGCATTGTTTCAAGTTTGGGAATTCTCAAATTTCTTTCCAATGTCATTTGGTATCTCAATTGAAACCAAATTGTTTCCCAAAATAGTTACATAGGCATCTAGTTTAAAAAATAATTGCATTAGCTTTAAATACTACAATATCCCATGAATTCATCAATTTGAAAAAGAGATTCAAAGTGAGTCAAAAGATATCTTTCGGCTACCACACTTTACTTTCAGTAAAGGTACCTTCCGATGTGAACCTCTATCTGAGTTTACTACTTTTTCTTTAATAGGAACAAAGTAAACTACGTCCTAAAATTCTGACTTTAGTGTTGAAGTATACGATAGAAATAATAAAGTGTTGTTCTTGGTACATTCTTCAGGGTTGGTGCTCTTAAAGGCCATGCACCCTTATCCTGTTTCATGAGTGTTCAGGATGTTGGACATGCGAGCCCACGGCGAGCCATTATGCAATAAATGTTATTGCAAATATCATTTCCTGATCTGAAATGAAGAATGAAAATTTTGCATAATAGGTCCTTTAGTACAATTAGGGTTATGTACCATGGCCATCTTGATGATCATACAGTTGTGTTATTCAACTGTTGAATCATAGAGGCTGGTGCTTGGATGAATATCTAAAGAGTTAGATTGATGACTCATCAAGCACCGTCAAATGATTGTTAAGAGATGATCTCCAACCTGAGTAGGAAATGGCAATCCTTATCTCTAAAGGCTGATATCTGACCGACCTCTTGATGCAGGTCCTCTGCATAGGAATAGAGATTCGGAGGTGTTAGATTAGTTAGGTCAAGGAGTTGACTTAATGAGATCGAGATAACCAAACTCATATATCGTATGCTGTCACGATACAGGCATGCATCCTCTGACCGGAGACAGATGTGTTACTATATGTTTGAGTATGTACATTTGACAGACCAATAGGTTGATGACCTAACCAAGGTCTATATACCAGCGCACTGGTGTACATGTAAAGATATATGAGTAATACGATCTCTCAAAGGGATCATACAGGTTCAGTTACTGAACCGGAAGACATGAGCTCACTCATGAGATATTGGGAAGAATCAAATTTCGTGCGCATGGTCGTCATGCTTTGGAAGCTTGACTGAATTTGTAGGTTTGATATATACTTTTGGAAAGTATATGATCAAGACCTTGGTATGATATATGCTTTTGGAAAGTATATGATCGATACCGACTCCCAATGATCGAATGAGAAACTTACTGATAAAAGCCATGAAGTAGACAATATAAAGTTGATCCAATACTTCGGGTTTAGTCTGAGTATTCCAGTACGCAGGATGTACAGGTATTGAGAATACGTGAGGGTGATGTGATCATAAACAATTGTATAACCATGACGCTTCCATTCCTAGGAAGTGATGAAACAGGTCTGGATTTTAGTGACTCCTCTCGGTAGAGAAGTAATTTGATCTTAGTCCAAATGTTGGACATTGATCTGAATGTGATTCAGATGCAATGAGAAGATTAGATTTGCGGTCTTGATTTAATCAAGCATCTATGGAAGGCCCACGATCTGGATTTGAGATATGATCTCAATATCTAAGTCACTATACGTGGAATAATACAATCGCCCTGTCCTTATCTCCAAGTATTAGCGGAGAAAGCGCATTATCCTTGAAAGAGTTCAGGATAATTTTATTGTTGATATTATGTATCCGAACATTGAGAAAATGGATAATTAAATGTGATTTAATTATCATGATTAATATGAATTCGATTCATATTATAAAGAGACTTGTCTTAGATAATTAAATGTGATTTGATTATTAAAGATATGAATAATGTGAATGTGATTCATATTATTTGGACACAAGAGAATAGAGATCCAAGATGATCCAAGAAACACAATCAATGAGAGCCATTGGATTTGTGTTGTCCCATGGATTGAGATCCATGGATCCCAAAATATTATATAAGGAGAGGCTCCCCATTGCTCTTATTTACACAACAAGTGAGACAACAAGTCTCTCTCTCTCTCTCTCTTCACACGCCTACTCTCTCTCTCCCTCTCATGTGTCCATCCACCATGGATGCCCTACAGAGGTTCTCCATCGCCGCGGCGTCGTCGTTATGTTGCCCGATGGTTTGCTCGTGGATCTCTATCTACTTCGACGTGCCCTGCTCGTGAAGAAGACATCAGATATCGTGTGTCGAGATCAGGAGATTCGCTGCTTGGATTATCAACATGGATTGCGAGAAGCATGCGGTTCATCCCCGCGCTCGCAAGTGTCTCCTCCGTCGGATCGGACTTGAAACATGAGGTCTCTTCATTTAGAGACTCGATTGCAACCACGCTTCAAGAGGTAATCCTATTACTTGTTTGTGGTTTAGACGAAACGATCCGAGAAGTGTTCTTGGATCATGTGGTTTCGTCATATGAAAATTTTTTAATTTCCGCTGCTTAGAACAACTAGTCCAACTAGTAGTTCTTTGTCGTATCCGATATGATGCTCACGCTTCCGTGATGCGCTTGAGGATCTAACCATATCCTTCAAGTGGTATCAGAGCCAGGTTGGTGGTTTTGGATACGATCCATTAACCGAGGACGACTTGGGTTCGTTAGGGTTTGCGAAAGTTTTCTTGCATTTCAATTTCGTATCTCTGTTTTGAAATTATTTTCGGCACTGTTTAAATTGTTTAAATACAAAAATAATAATTGAATTTTGTTCCCTATCAAATAAGGAAACCATAGGATCTGAGTTTACATGATTTCTATTCCGTTTGCTCAAGTTATGCTCATTTTAGTGAACAACATGTATCCACAGTTTCGGAAACTGCGAATCTTAACGTAATTAAGATGTTAATTACGGATTTGAAACGTCTTAAATACGACAAATCAGTTAGGTTCTATTGTAAATCAAATTAGAAAACTTTAGGAACTTACTTTGGTTAATTTGGATTTAAATTGATTGAGATATGATATTTTTAGTAAGTGAGGGTCACTGCTGGAAATACTTTCCTAATCAAGAACCTCGTGATTGTTATTTAATCAATTAGTGAAATTAAATTGTTTGATTTCTTAAAATAATTGTGCACAAATATTTATGAAATATTTGATGATAATTATTCCCTAAAATGATATTGCCTTAACGAATATTTGATTAGATGTGATCTAGATCACTAATTGGTTATATGATCTACATGATCTACATTCCAACAAACTTGTTACTTGAATAGGATTTGGGATTTGTTTAGCAAATCTCATCAAAATTTTAATCAAAATTATTTTGATTATTATTATATGGTATAATTTCGGTTGAAGAACCGATGATCATATCAAGTACAAATTAATCTATTTGGCATTATCCTTTCCTGAGGTGGATATGGTGTCTAGTCAGAGAGCATTGGTATAGTGGGTTGCAACGTATGTGGTCCGTCCCACTCTCGTCGGTACTGACCATGACAGCGGGTAGGGATTCGATAATGCCGAAGAAATCAAGATGTATTTCTAATTATTAAAATTCAGAATAATACGTATTTGAGATAATACCATAATTCAAGTAATAATAAAATATTTGTTGGATATTAATTGGATCATTAATTTAATATTATTAGATTAATTGGAATCCAATTAAAATTAAAACACTCTATTATGAATAGAGATGTTATTTCCCTTGTAAGAATTAATCATAATGAATATGATTCATAATGATTAATTAGAATTTGAATATGATATGGAGGATCACATAAATGACATCCATGGTCTCCCGTCAAGGCGAAGGGTTCCGTCACAGGGATTGTATGTAGGAGACGCATGTCCGAAATGACAGCTCCTGTATACAAGCGTATCTGGATCGGGCTCTTTGCTTCTCGAAAGAGTAAGGCCGTATACGTAGTGACCCCAATATCGGATCCTCATATTATTGGGGCGATATTGGATTGCGTTTAGCGAGTACTATTCCTGTTGACGGTTGGTTCAATTAGTGACGGGTCAACATCGCCTTAGGGGTGGGGGGCCTGGGTGTTAAAGATCGAATTAAGAGATGCAAGTTGGACTTGCAAGGCGAAATGTGTTCCCGCTTCTTTTTATCCGAGTTGTAGGTTCTCATCTTATTGGGATGCAACAAAGATAAGGAAGGAGATCCTAGATCTTTCTTGAGATATAATGGTAAGTATATCTCTTACATTGAAAGTGATTAAGGGAATGAACTTTCAGTGTTGATATGGCAAGGCAACTTTGATATAAAAAATCCTAAATCAAAGTAACATATGTATATATATAAATATGTACACTTATGCAAATTTCTTATTTCTGATAATCCTTCATTAAAACCCACTCAATGATTTAATCAATGATAACCAATAGAATATCATTGATTGGACTCATGATACAGATATTGTACTTGCAGTTGGATACATAATGTATGTGGTTGTAATATGCAAGTTTCCTCACAATAGTGAGGAATGACAATTAAATAGATAATAGAACTACAACCCTAGGGTTTGTATGTCTCTATAGTCTTGATCTCTCATCGAATGTACTTTGGCAGTGACATGTCGATGATGATCGCAATTGTCAAATAATCCTTATAAAATCAATGAAGATATTCTGGCATACATATGTGCTCTTGACATTTAATCATGAGTGACATGGTTCTCTGCATCATGTAGAATGGTAACTCTATAAGAGATGATGTATTCAAATTATTTGAGTACCTATCTGAACCTGTGTTTTCAGAGTTTAGATGGATGTAGATGATGAGTGTTATCGTTCTACTATCTATACTCTAGTCATTCATGAAGCTTCATAATATTCATATTGTATGAATTTAATGAAGCATGTATAAATGTTGAAATGATCTTACATTGAATTCTTTTGAATTTAATGTAAGAGATCCTTAGACTTAAACAATGGTTGTTTATAGATGAAGGGAGCAGAGTGGAAGCATGGGTCGGACCTGAGTAAGAAGGAAAGTCAAAGAGTTGACCTACTTTAATGACTTCCATATGGCATCCAGATAGTTGGATGAATGCCAATACTGCAATAAGTCGATGTATTGATAGTATGACTATCTAGTCTATATGGAATCCTTAGAGAAGGACTCAGATAATGCATCGGAATAATCTACATATAATCATTGAATTTGACTTTATTATTTGATAAGATAAAGTCTAATAATTATATCTCAATCTTGTAACAACACTTGCAATAGGTTGCATATGTTTTAGAAGACTGGAAAATTTGATCTTAAGGTTTATAGTTATCCACATGGATATTGATGCAATTGTTGCAACAATCTCTGTTGGATTGATAGACTTGTTAATTTCAGTGGCAGAGTCCTTAGTCCTAGAGAATGTCTCTATGACCTAGATATAAGAATACACTCATTGTTTGTTTCTACATGTTGAAAGTAAACATGAATTCTGAGACAGAACTATCATAAAGAGTTATGATGGATATATTTCAGATAGTAATCTAACATCTAGTGAACTCCACAAAATTAGAAAATTAATGAATGGTTTATTAAGATTTCTAATACTGAAAATTAAAACCTTTTATAAGATCAAATGGAGGATGAATATCATTTGACAATGATCTAGCATCAAGTTTTGGACATATGTCTGTTGATGAGATCAATGAACTAGTGAGAGATAAAACTTTAAATTGTCTAAAGGTTCAAATCTTACATACTTGTGAATATTGTATTCAAAGTAAAATGTCCAATACACCCTTCTTTGGGAAAGGTGAAGGATGTCAAGGTATTCAGGATCTCATACATATTGATGTATGCAGATCATCTATATCATAGTAAACGTTATGGATATGTGATATTTGTTGATGATTATGTATGATATGAGATTTCTTCTTATCACCTAAGAAACCTTTGAAATGTTCAAAGATTTCATTTTTTTGGTTTAGAACCAAAGTTTGAAGGAAGATAAAATGAATTTAATCTAATCTAGGTAGCAAGTACCTGCTGGATAAATTCAAAGAATACCTTATGGAAATATGAATATCATTTCCTATCTCAATCCTCCTAATACACCTTGACTCAATAAAGTTATAGGGAGATACAATTGGATCATGTGTGACATGATTTGATCAATGATGAATTTTAGCATAATTTCCTCTTAGTTTCCTGATATAGATGTAGTAGAGACTGCATTATATATAATTAATAACATTCCATGCAAATAAGCTGGAATCGAGCACTAGAGAGTGCTATTTCACTAGGAAAATAAAGGATGGTATTGGATACCTACTTTATAACCTTGAGATTCTTAAAAGATCTCATCTCTGAGGATATGATTCTTAGAAGATGACTCTATTAAGGATCAAGAAGAAAATGAAGTGTAGGAACTCATTTAATCTTGAGAAGATAATGAGGCTCCTAAATTGGAAACTAAAAGGATAATTAAAGATGAAACACTAATACCTCTTCAAATGAGTTTGAGGAAGGATTCCATGTGTCAGAGAAATCTGACAGTGATCGAATTATATGTGATGAAACTTCTGAAGATCATGACATGGAAAGATGGATGTTAGCAATAAAGTCTAAAGTAGACTACATATACAAGCGTTGTATATGGACCCTCGAGGATCCATCTATATGGGTAAGACCCATAAAGGTGTAAATGGATCTTCAAGAGAAAGAAGTCAAGATTGCATTCCTCTATGAATACCTCTCTGAGGATATTCACATGAAGTAGCCCAGGGCTTCATGGTTAAGGAAAGCAAGGTGTGCAAGCTAAGGAATCCATCTATGGACTCAAATAATCTTCTTAAAGTTGGACCATAAGATTGGATGAGATTATAAATGTTATGGTTTCAGATAGAATCTTGGTGAGCCATATGAAGCTTAGTGGGAGTGCCATTGTGTTCATCATGCTAAATGTAGATGATATCGTAATCACTTAAAATGATCTAAGGATAATAATAAGTGTTTTCTTATCTGGTTGTTCCATAACTTGAGAAATGATCTCAAGTATACCTCTTGGATCTTAGTTCTGAAGGTGTTCAGAAGCATAGAAAAGAGGGTATTGGGACTGTCACATTAATGGTACACCTTGGACATATTCTATTTTCTGGAAAAATCTAAGAAAGGCTTCCATCCCTTAAGATATGGTACTGACCTATCTAAAGGGATAACACCTCAAAGAGTTGAGGAAGTGAATGCTAGAATTGCTTGCACTTGTGCATCAGTTACGAGAAGCTGAGTGTATGCTAGATGTGTACAAAAGCCAGATATCTGCCATGTAGTGGGAGTAGTAAACTGTTACTAACCACACTATGGAGATAAAACACTTGATTGCAGTAATAACAATATCTTCATAGAGGACAAGATTTTTTTAGATAGTGATCTCAAAGTCTTATCTTCAAAAACTTAAGACTTTATAGATAGAGATCTAATAGGTCTTAACTGTGAATACCTTAGGAGATAGAGATCTCCAGGAATAAGGGTATTCTGATAAGAATTATGGAAATACTCGCTATAATAATTGTTAAGTTGTAGTGTCAAGGACACTGTACCTAACAAGATTGAGTATTGGTTGCACAAGATGCAACATTCGCATTAGATGCGAGCACTGTTACTGGGGATATGCAAGTGCCGTAAAAGGACTTGGCGTAGTCTCGTGGGAACATAGTGACTGATCAGCTTACCTAGCTATTTTCTTAATAGCCTATGATTGTCACATGAATGCAGGTTTAAATGATTAGCCCATTAATGGCTCTTTGGGCTAGTGGGATATTGTTGGACATGCGAGCCCACGACGAGCCATTATGCAATAAATGTTATTGCAAATATCATTCCCTGATCTGAAATGAAGAATGAATAATTTGCATAATAGGTCCCTTAGTACAATTAGGGTTATGTACCATGGCCATCTTGATGATCATACATCTGTTGATTCAACTGTTGAATCATAGAGGCTGGTGCTTGGATGAATATCTAAAGAGATAGATTGAGGACTCATTAGCACCAACAAATGATTGTTAAGAGATGATCTCCAACCTAAGTAGAATATGGAAATCCTTATCTCTAAAGGCTGACATCTGACCGACCTCTTGATGCAGGTCCTCTTCATAGGAATAGAGATTCGCAGGTGTTATATTAGTTAGGTCAAGCAATTGACTTAATGACATCGAGATAACCAAAGTCCTATATCGTATGCTGTCAGGATACATGCATGCATCCTCTGATCGGAGACATATGTGTTACTATATGTTTGAGTATGTACATTTGGCAGACCAATAGGTTGATGACCTAACCAAGGTCTATACACCGACGCGCTGGTGTACATGTAAGGGCATATGAGTAATACGATCTCTCAAAGGGATCATACATGTTCAGTTACTGAACCGGAAGACATGAGCTCACTCATGAGATATTGGGAAGAATCAAATTCCGTGCGCACGGTCGTCTCGCTTTGGAAGCTTGACTGAATTTGTAGGTTTGATATATACTTTTGGAAAGTATATGATCAAGGCCTACGTATGATATATGCTTTTGGAAAGTATATGATCGATATCGACTCCCAATGATCGAATGAGAAACTTACTGATAAAAATCATGAAGTAGACAGTATAAAGTTGATCCAATACTTCGGGTTTAGTCTGAGTCTTCCAGTATGCAGGATGTACAGGTATTGGGAATACCTGAAGGTGATGTGATCATAAACGATTGTATAACCATGACGCTTCCATTCCTAGGGAGTGATGAAACGGATCTGGATTATAGTGACTCCTCTCAGTAGAGAAGTAATCTGATCTTAGTTCAAATGTTGGACATTGATCTGAATGTGATTCAGATGCAATGAGAAGATTAGATTTGCGGTCTTGATTTAATCAAGCATCTATGGGAGGCCCGCAATCTGGATTTGAGATATGATCTCAATTATACGTGGAACAATACAATCTCCCTGTCCTTATCTCCAAGTATTCGCAGAGAAAGCGTATTATCCTTGAAAGGGTTCAGGAGAATTCCATTGTTGATAATATGTATCCGAACATTGAGAAAATAGATAATTAAATGTGATTAATTATCATGATTAATATGAATTCGATTCATATTATAAAGAGGCTTGTCTTAGATAATTAAATGTGATTTAATTATGAAAGATATGAATATTGTGAATGTGATTCATATTAGGGCACAAGAGAATAGAGATCCAAGATGATTAAATGTGATTTAATTATCATGGATATGAATAATGTGGATAGCAATATCCATATTAGTCATATATATTATAAATGTGATTTATAATATATAAGAGAGAGCTATTTGTAATTTACATTTGTTAACTAAATGTTGATGTGAATTGGATTCACATTGGACATTAAATTGAAAATGTAATTTACATTTTATTTTGGGTTGTTAATATGATTCACAAATTTCCAATGGCAAGATTGCAATATTCACAAAATAATTATGAATTATTGTTTTAGAATATTTTACAACAATTGTTGTTGTAATTGGAGATATAAATAACCATGAAATCTTGGATTTCATTGGAGAATCTCACATTCCTAATTGGAGTGTGGATGGCTAGCCATTCCAAATTGGAATTGGTGGCCGTCCATGGCTCTCCATGGAATGTGGAGATTCTCATCTCCATTATCTCCAATTTTGTAATTTAATTTAGGATTGAATAAAATTTGATTTATCAAATATATTTAATCTAAATTAAATTAGTTGTTGTGTTTTTTTAACCAACAACAATCTTAGCTATTGAAAGAAACACAATCAATGAGAGCCATTGGATTTGTGTTTTCCCATGGATTGAGATCCATGGATCCCAAAATATTATATAAGGAGAGGCTCCCCATTGCTCTTATTTACACAACAAGTGAGACAACAAGTCTCTCTCTCTCTCTCTCTTCACACGCCTACTCTCTCTCTCCCTCTCATGTGTCCATCCACCATGGATGCCCTAGAGAGGTTCTCCATCGCCGCGTCGTCGTCGTTATGATGTCCGATGGTTTGCTCGTGGATCTCTATCTACTTCGACGTGTCCTGCTCGTGAAGAAGACATCAGATATCGTGTGTCGAGATCAGGAGATTCGCTGCTTGGATCATTAACATGGATTGCGAGAAGCATGCGGTTCATTCCCGCGCTCGCAAGCGTCTCCTCCGTCGGATCGAACTTGCAGGAGGTCTCTTCGTTTCGAGACTCGATTGCAACCACGCTTCAAGAGGTAATCCTATTACTTGTTTGTGGTTTAGACGAAACGATCCGAGAAGTGTTCTTGGATAATGTGGTTTCGTCATATGAAAATTTTTTAATTTCCGCTGCTTAGAACAACTAGTCCGACTAGTCGTTCTTTGTCGTATCCGATATGATGCTCACGCTTTCGTGATGCGCTTGAGGATCTAACCATATCCTTCAAGTGGTATCAGAGCCAAGTTGGTGGTTTTGGATACGATCCATTAACCGAGGACGACTTGGGTTCGTTAGGGTTTGCGAAAGTTTTCTTGCATTTCAATTTCGCATCTCTGTTTTGAAATTATTTTCGGCACAGTTTAAATTGTTTCAATACAAAAATAATAATTAGATTTTGTTCCCTATTAAATAAGGAAACCGTAGGATCTGAGTTTACATGATTTCGATTCCGTTTGCTCAAGTTATGCTCATTTTAATGAACAACATGTATCCACAGTTTCAGAAACTGCGAATCTTAACGTAATTAAGATGTTAATTACGAATTTGAAACGTCTTGAAATACATGCAAATCACTTAGGTTCTATTGTAAATCAAATTAGAAAACTTTAGGAACTTACTTTGGTTAATTTGGATTTAAATTGATTGAGATATGATATTTTTAGTAAGTGAGGGTCACTGCTGGAAATACTTTCCTAATCAAGAACCTAGTGATTGTTAGTTAATCAATTAGTGAAATTAAATTGTTTGATTTCTTGGAATAATTGTGCACAAATATTTATGAAATATTTGATGATAATTATTCCTTTAAATGATATTGCCTTAACGAATATTTGATTAGATGTGATCTAGATCACTAATTGGTTACATGATCTACATGATCTACATTCCAACAAACTTGTTGCTTGAATAGGATTTGGGATTTGTTTAGCAAATCTCATCAAAATTTTAATCAAAATTATTTTGATTATTATTATATGGTATAATTTCGGTTGAAGAACCGATGATCATATCAAGTACAAATTAATCTATTTGGCATTATCCTTTCCTGAGGTGGATATGGTGTCTAGTCGGAGAGCATTGGGATAATGGGTTGCAATGTATGTGGTCCATCCCACTCTCGTCGGTACTGACCATGACAACGGGTAGGGACTCGATAATGCCGAAGAAATCAAGATGTATTTCTAATTATTAAAATTCAGAATAATACGTATTTGAGATAATACCATAATTCAAGTAACAATAAAATATTTGTTGGATATTAATTGGATCATTAATTTAATATTATTAGATTAATTGGAATCCAATTAAAATTAAAACACTCTATTATGAATAGAGATGTTATTTCCCTTGTAAGAATTAATCATAATGAATATGATTCATAATGATTAATTAGAATTTGAATATGATATGGAGGATCACATAAATGACATCCATGGTCTCCCGTAGGAGACGCATGTCCGAAGTGACAGCTCCTGTATACAAGCGTATCTGGATCGGGCTCTTTGCTTCTCGAAAGAGTAAGGCCGTATACGTAGTGACCCCAATATCGGATCCTCATATTATTGGGGCGATATTGGATTGTGTTTAGCGAGTACTATTCCTGTTGATGGTTGGTTCAATTAATGACGGGTCAACATCGCCTTAGGGGTGGGGGGCCTGGGTGTTAAAGACCGAATTAAGAGATGTAAGTTGGACTTACAAGGTGAAATGTGTTCCCGCTTCTTTTTATCCGAGTTGTAGGTTCTCATCTTATTGGGATGCAACAAAGATAAGGAAGGAGATCCTAGATCTTGCTTGAGATATAATGTAAGTATATCTCTTACATTGAAAGTGATTAAGGGAATGAACTTTCAGTGTTGATAAGGCAAGACAACTTTGATATAAAAATTCCTAAATCAAAGTAAGATATGTATATATATATATATAAATATGTCCATTTATGCAAATTTCTTATTTCAGATAATCTTTCATTAAAATTCACTCAATGATATACTCAATAATAACAAGTAGAATATCATTGATTGGACTCATGATACAGATATTGTACTTGCAGTTGGATACATAATGTATGTGGTTGTAATATGCAAGTTTCCTCACAACAATGAGGAATGACAATTAAATAGATAATAGAACTACAACCCTAGGGTTTGTATGTCTCTATAGTCTTGATCTCTCATCGAATGTACTTTGGAATTGACATGTCGATGATGATCGCAATTGTCAAATAATCCTTATAAAATCAATGAAGATATTCTGGCATACATATGTGCTCTTGACATTTAATCATGAGTGACATGGTTCTCTGCATCATGTAGAATGGTAGCTCTATAAGAGAAGATGTATTTAAATTATTTGAGTACCTATCTGAACCTATGTTTTAAGAGTTTAGATGGATGTAGATGATGAGTGTCATCATTCTACTATCTATACTCTAGTCATTCATGAAGCTTACTAATATTTATATTGTATGAATTTAATGAAGAAGGTATAAATGTTGAAATGATCTTACATTGAATTCTTTTGAATTTAACGTAAGAGAGCCTTTGAGTTAAACAATGGTTGTTTATAGATGAAGGGAGGTTGTTTCTTTATTACTTCTGAGGTGGGGAGCTACATATCACTTACACCGTACAAGGAAAGATTCATGGTCATTAGAGTTTGTGTATGTAGACTTGTTCTGATCTAGTTTATTGAGGAGTCTTGATCATAGATTGGTGGAACTTAGAGGTTGTTAAGTTTTAAGCTTAAGTCCAAATAAGGTTCCGACAAATTAATAATCCAAAGGTCTGACCGAGCTCCATATTTCAATTTAATGAAGGAAAGTTTAATAATAATCCTTGATTTTGCCTCTTTTTCTTTTTCTTTCTCTTTTGCACTTCTTTTTCAAATAAGTGTTTGCTAAGGGACTAGCAAAGGTAAAGTATAGGTTTATTTTAGTTAGAAACTTGAGCAAAATACCATGTAAATATGTGTAAATATCATAAATTGTGAAAATGCATGCATCTTGTAACTATGCATAATTAGCATGTTTTTGAGTAAAAATAAAGGAATAAAGAGACACAAGAAAAAGAGGGAAATATTTAGAGTAAATATTGAGTGACCTAATCCCAAGGGAGGGCTCAACGTGGGCCTGACCGCAAAAGAACCCAAGTAGAGAGAGATAAGGTCAAAATCATGAATGTACATATCCCCATGTATATAAATAAAATTTATTTTCCTCAAAATAAAAATTAAAAAGTATTTATCACATTTTGTACAGATTTGTAAAAATAAAACTAAAATAAAAATGGAAAAATAAAAGAAAAAAAATAAAAAGAACTAAATTCTCTCTCATCAGTGTACATAGACCATGTATATACAATAAAATGCCTATTTATTTTCTCCTTGTAAATAAGTAATAAATCCAATAAAAATTATATTTTTATACTCCATATTTTATGGTGTAAATAAATAAAATGAAAATAAGAAAAATAAAAACAAAAATAAAAATCATTTCCCACTTTGTATATACCATGTACATATGTATATAAACTTAATTATTTAACTCATGTAAATAAATCATAAAAATAAAATAAAAATACATTTTTATTCCAAATTTTATGTTGTAAATAAGTAAAAAGTAAATTGGAATAATTGTACACAAATAAAAAATTTAAAATAAAAATAAAAATAAAAAATACATATGCATATATACCTAAATATAATAATATAACGTAAATATGCTATATATTTTTAAAAAAAATAAATAAAAATCACTAATAATAGTTTAAAAAATAATAAACATTTTTCATGTTGAAAAGTTTTAAAAATAAAATCATCTACTATTTTTATTTGAATTTCCAAATATTTAACAAATGAGGAATTCTGATTGGTCCACGGGGGATTGTTGTCCCCCGATCAACTCTCCCCCACAGACCTCTTCTTCGAGGATCCGTGCGCCGACCTGTTTTCTCCTTTTTTCGGGCATTGATCTGATCGCCATCAACCGAAACCCCGGACCCCGATTATTCTTGAATCATCTGAGATCCTCGCCCGGAGGTTTGCCTAGGGGTCCGTGCTTCGAGTGACCCTGCCGTACTCCATTTAGACGGACCCTTCCCAGTATAAAGCCACACCTCCGCCTCACTTTTCACTCCATCTTTGGCACCGCCCTTCCATCCCCGGAACTCCACTACCCTCCTTAGAGTGATAGCTATCCGAGGGCCGTGTCGTAGTGAGGAGGAGGTGTCCCCAGCCACTGATCCAGCGAGTTCTTTCGCCGTGCGCCGCCGCGAGGTGCGCCGAGCCTCGGACCCCGACGAATCCTTGAGGCAAAGACCCCCAGAGCTCCACCAGTTCATTCACAGTCGACCTCAACCATCAGGTAGCTTTGACACCTTCTAGATTAACCTAATTTCCATTTACACCCAATCGCGCCGCCGGCCGATTCCCACTGATCTGACCGTTCATTCGATCATCTGACCATCGATTCATGATCACTAAACTCCTACCCACCTTCTTCACCCATACGATCACCTTGGTTCGCCCCGGAACCAAGAAGAGGACCTCCATCGCCGTCACCTCGCCGGAGGTCTCCGCTCCGACCCATCTGTTCACCCATTCCACCCCTAACCGGGTCGAGGCACTTTGCCCTCGACCCAAGAGTTTTGCTGTGACATTTTGCAGGTCAATGAGACCCATCTGAGGGTCCCAACAGTTCGAGCACAACCGCCTTGATCCTCCTCCGTCAGCGGAGCTCCCTAGAGTTTCTCGACCTCATCGGAGGCGCCCACCAGCCGCGGAAGAGTCTGAGCTTCATTTTGCCGATCTCAGCAGCCAGGAGGAGGTCCCACGTGCATGGAGTGAGCCGGCGAAGTTCGCCGGAGACGAGTTCTTTCAGGACCTTCAACGATCGTCCGATCAGCCCCTCCGCGCCAGATCTGATCATCGCCGTTTATCTGCAGAGCTTCAGCCACCGTCCGATCCACCTAGGGCTCGATCCGGATCGATCATCGATGAAGGGGTGCCCGTCACTCTCAGCCGTTGGATCTACACGTGGCACTCCCTCATCCATCAGATCATAATAAAGGGGTAATTTCACTTAGACCCCTATCGTTTTGTTATTTCCATTTAGTCCTGTAATTAGTTTAGTACGTTGATTTTATTTTGGAACATTTGCAGTTAGGACCTTAGAATTTTTAATATTTGCAATTTAGTCCTTGTTTATGTGAGCCACGTGCGTCGACATGTGAGGATTTGGGTTATTTGCACATTTAGTCCTGTGGTTCCTGTGAGTTACTGTTTACATATTTTTAAATAGGAATTGCATTTATACCCCTCTGTGTCTGAATCACGTGTGTTGCACGTGTTGTTTTGGGCTTTTTGCAAGTTGGACCCCTGAGCTTTATTTGTGTGTTATTAGTTGGTCCTAGAAATAAGTTTCTTTGCATTTAGGTCCCTACTTGTTGTGTGCCTTGTTTTTATTGAATAAAATATCAAATTAAATCCAAATTAGGTGACGTGGCTCCTCCCACGGTGTAAAACATTCCCTAAATTTTTGGGACATTTTTGAGGCTTTTTACTATTTTTAAAAAATAAAAAATACGCATTTTTGTTGCTGTTTGAAAAAGAAAATCAAAGAAAAATATAAAAATTTGTCTACAAATTCTAAAAAAATTAGGAATAGTTAGTTTTTGTCTATTTTTGCTTCTATCCATTTTTGAGCTAATTTGGATTCATAAAAACCTTACAAATTGAAAAACGCTAAAAATCTTATCAAAATTCTGAAAAATTCTATAAAAATAAAAAAATACAAACACTTTTTCTGTAGTTTATTTTTTACATATATTTTTCATAAAAATTACCTCCTGACTTTTATAGATCAATTTTACATTTTTAATTGATCTTTCAAGTCTGGTTGCACAGTAGCCCATATTTTCCCCCTTTTTTGATTTTTATAAAATTAAATAAAAATTTAAAAATTCTGAAAAATTCACCAAAAATACTTCAAAATATTAAAAACTCAAAAATAATTTTGTTTGAATTTTCTGTGAATTTTTGAGTGCTTTAATAAATTGTTGTATTTACTTGTTTTCCCCTTTTCTTACAAAAATTAAAAAAATTAAAAATAATTAAAATCCACAAAAAACATTTTCTTCCTTATTTTTTGATTTTTGACTACTTCATAGGCCACAAGGCCATCCCATGCTCCTCGAGTCCGACCCTGGTCGCTATATCATGTTAATAAAAGTAGCAAGGACCGCTCTTGATTTTCATGATTTATCTCTGTTTGGTGGTTCCTACATTTTCTTGATTGACCGATTTGCGAGTGATTGAGGTCGCAACGACCTGAGTTATTTATCTCTCTTAATCGCTCGTTGGCTCTTCGGTTCATCAGAATGGCACCGTTACTGGGGAGCACGGCTTTGTAGTCGTTTTCGATTTCTTCGCGGCTTTTTATTTCGCGGCTTTTTGTAAATATTTGTATATATTTCCTATATGATCCATTTATATAATTTTCTGGACTGACACACTTTTGTTTCTCTTTCTTGCCAGGGTCCGAGGACCAGGCGGCTTTTTCGGAAGCTGAAGCAACCGCGAGAGTCGGAGGCAGCTTCTTTCTCTACGAAGCCACAGGAGAGCGCAAGGAGGAGGAGCCGAAGTTCGGGAGCCGCGGAATAGCCGCGAAATAACCATAACATTAGCTGTAGATTAGCGTAGTTTATTTTTTGCAAAAAAAACCATTTTATTGTAATAATACAGGGACAAACTTGGACACTTGGTAGATTTCGGGGTTTGTTTCACCGAGTACCGGTGTGCTCGGGGGACCTCACCGAGATTTTCGATGGTTTTTAGAGTTTTGACCGTTTATTTACTGCTCATTTGATTTACGCGGTTTTAGCCCTAGCTTAGGAGTTTTCTTTGAGTGTGACGTAATTAATTAAGGCCAAATCCTTAATTATTTGTCTGTTCGTATAGATCGATAATTGGACTTAATTAACTAAATTACAAAGAAAAAGCCGGCTTTTATGAGCTCTCATCCACGTGCCTTGAGGAGTCACATACAACGCGTGCAGGATCTGTTGTGGCAGACACCGAGTGGCTCCCAAGATAGGACTCCAGACTTAAGGCTCGAGTACCCAGCTATTGTTCTTCACGAGTAGAACTGCTTTGTTTAGGGCCGGTTTTCACGTGCTTCACATAGGTAGTTTATATCCTGTCTTTACTTTATGCGCGAACAAAGAGCAAGAGACGGAGAATTTCAAATTCGGTTCTCATTAAGGTTCCGCCCGCACTAAAATTCCAAAGGTCCGACTTAAGCTCCAAACTTTGATTTTGTGAAGACAAGTTTGATAATTAAACTAAATCCAAGTTCTTCTTTTTCTTTTCTTTCCTTTTCTTCTTGCACTTATTGCATAAGTGTTTGCTAGGGAGTAGCAAAGGTAAAGTATAGGAGGATGATGAATCCACATTTTATCACTAAGTATTAATAATCAAAAAATAAAATAAAAAACTAAATATAAAATAAAAAAATAATTACTTTATTTAATTAAAAACCCACACATTAATCCATTTATTACTTGATTGTACAAAATACATATTATTATATATTCATTATTTATTTATAAATAATAATTTAGGCCACCTTGTTTGCTCCATGTGTTTGATACTCTATCATACTTACACCTATACACATTTGTAGTAGAGTTATAATAAATTTTAACTCACGCATATTTATCACTCAAAAATTTTATCGGTTGATTGTTGATCAGAGAGACACTCAGCCATGCAGCGATTGCTAATTGTGTTTGATTAGCAGACCGATGTGAAACTCACTCTATCAACAACCCATCCTCAAAGGTAGATCGAGCTAGAATGGTCTGCTTCACAGACCTCGAGGAGACTGCACCTTCTCCAAGGGTAAAGACATACCCGGTAACACAATTACTCCTGGACTCCTCTATTTTTCCTATCCAACTTGCATCGCTATATCCTTCTAGTACAGATGAATATCTATCATATTGCAAACTAAGGAAAATAATTCCCGTCAAGTACTTCTATACTCGATCCAGAGCCTCCCTGTGAGTACAATCAGGGCAATTAGTGTATCCACTCAGCTTTGCAACCAAGAATGAAATATCGGGTCTCGTGCTATTTGCAAGATACATTAAGTTTCCTATCACTTGTGAATCCCTTAGTTAAGCAACATGTACTCCATTCTTATTCTTAAACAATGTTTTGGATGAATCAAAAGGAATGCTTACAACTTTGCAATCTTGATATCCAAACTTCTCAAGTACATTCTCAACATATGAGATTGAGAAATTACAATCCCATCAACCGATCTTATCAGTTTCAGACCCAAGATCACATCAACAACACCCATGCCTTCATCTCAAACCTGTTACTTAATAATGCTTTAGTCTCATTAATAATCCTCGCATGTGATCCAAACAACAATATGTCATCAACATACATGAACAAGACAAAACACTCATCACCTTTCACCTTGGAATAGATACATTAGTCAGATTCATGAACTTTAGAGCCACATGAAAAAGTAGTTTTGTCAATTTTTTCTTGCCATTTCTTTGGTGCTTGTTTCAATTCGTAAAGTGAGTAAACAATCTTGCAAACTCTTCCCTTATTCCCAAGAGTCACAAGCCCATCAAGTTGATCCATATAGATCTCCCCCTCAAGATCACCATGTAAGAAGATGGTATTTACATCTATCTAGTGGATTGAGAGATAATATACAGATGTTAGTGCTATAAGCATTCGGAGGTAGTCATCCTAATCGCAGGGGAATAAGTATCAAAATAATCGATGCCTCGCTTTTGTCGAAATCCCTTAGCAACTAATCTGATCTAATACTTTTCAATTGATACATACGGCCTAATCTTTCTCTTAAACACCCATTTGCACCCAATGACAGATCACCCTTTAGATAAATCAACCAGCTCCCAAGTTCCATTAGCCATAATTTTGACAGATTCTGATGATGTGGATGATGATCCCGGGATAACTATGAAATTTGATAATAACTTTGAAGACAAATTTGATAATAAAACTTAACCCATTTTCTTTCTTTTTTTTGTTTTTGTTTTATGCACTTATTGCATAAGTGTTTGCTAAGGACTTGCTAAGGCAAGTATATAGGGATGATGAATCTCCATTTCATCATCGTTATTCTATCATTTTGGCCTTAAAAACCTAGTAAATACGAGTAAATACCCTTAATTCATGCATTTAAGCATTCATGCATCATTGTATAAATAGTGTAGAAAATATTATTTTTAACATCAAAATTATGGAATAAAGAAAAGAAAAGAAAAAGAATAAATATTGAAGATTTTTTATGACCCTAAACCCCGAGACCTGGGCATCTCGATGACTAGGTCAACAAGGAATAAAGTTGGGGGGAAATAAGGGCCATAATATAATAAAACTCTCTTTTATTTATTCAATCTTTGTTCATTTTTGAGACCTATTTTTAGTTCCACTTTCTATACTCCAAATAAAAACTTTGTACATGAAAGTTGTAGATAATAAAATATAGAAAAATACAAAGTCGAGTTTACACACAAATAATATACAACGTACAAATTACAATCTAAATAAGTTTCCAAAATCCCAACTTCGTAGACTCATATATCTCAAATAAAAACTCAAAATATATCAAAATCACTTCAATTGTATATAACTTTTAACAAGCTATTTAATGAAGGTGGTTTCATATGTTTTGGAGTTAAGGTGTGAGATTTTGGACCCCTATTGTATAGTTTACCCGATTAAAATATCCATGTTATTTATTATTCATTATTTTTATAATTTTATAAATATTATTTGTAATATTTGAGTATACTAAAACATGAATAAAATCATAAATAAAATATTAAATAAAATTTATAAAGAAAATACATAGATGAAATACTTACATCTATATGTATATAAATAATACATCTATTTAATCAAGTGTATATATTATATAAAAAATAAAAAAATTAGATTTAAGTATCTAAAAATAATTTACAATTTTATAAAATAGTAAATTAAATTTATAAAATAAAAAATACAAATAAAAAAACAAAATACGTAATTATATAGATGAATATACCTATCTATAGCCCTTAAAAATAACTTGCAATTATAAAGCCCTAAAAAATAAATAAAAACCATAATAAAATACTTTGAAAAATAATAAATATTATTCAACTTAAAATAAATAAATTCCATTTATTTTTTTTATTGAATTTTCAATTCTTTTTGGATAGAGTTTTTTTCTAGTTGGTCCACGTGGACCAATCGGCTCTCTCTCCGCCCATTGACCTCGGTTATCTCTCTAACCGAGGTGTGTAGCCTCTGACACCTACGTTTTGGACTTGTTTTGTGGATTTTTGGATGCCGAGTCTTTCATCGTTTCGCGTCGATCCCTTCTTAACCTTTTCTCCTCGAGGATACCTCTTAAACGCCGTGTGCTTTCCTTGGGGATTGGATCATCGCAGCACCAGATATGCCTCAATCTCCCCCCTCATTCCGTTACCTTGTACAAAAACCATCTGAACCTTCCTCCCATTTTTTGAACCCCTTCTTGACTAAGACTTGGCCTCCTCTTGCACTCCGGATCGACTCCCGTGACACGGGAGCCTCCACCAACCTCGAGCAAGGTCTGGCGAGGCCTTGAGGGCCGGTTCCACCACCTCCGGCGAAGCGCCGCCGTTGAGGTCCATCTTCTCGGACTCGTGAGGTACGTTCTTTTATGTGTTTCTAAGTTAGTAGTTGTCGTAGGTTCATTCGCATCACGTAATTAGTGTTTAACCCTTAGATCTAGCCTAAAAGCCCTCTCGTCCAACCACCTTTCCACCTCAAAGACACCTAATAATTGCCCAGAACCCTTTGCCTTCATCTCGCTATGCTTTTTTTGTGTCTTTGCAGGGTCTGGAGGGCTCCATCCGAGGAGCATTGACAAGAAGAATGAAGGCCCAGGTCAAGCACCGCCGCTGGACTCATCAGGTGGACTTGGGTCTCTTTTGACGTCACCATCTGGCGTGGAGGAGATACAAGAGCATCACGAAGCCTCTGGCAAAGGGATTGAGGGTCGGAGATGAGCGCAACACTAGATAGAAACTAGATCGGTTGAGTTCTTATTCTGTTCTTCCACCTTCATCCTGCATCGTCAGATCAAGCACAATTATTTCCGCGCTATAGCAACCGTTGGTTCAACATTACCTGCTACCGTCAGATTCCATCGTCTGATATAATCTAGGCCATTCGAAGTCGAAGGGGTATCAAGTATACTCGTCGCGTCATGTGTCTAAGTGATTGAAGGCCCACCGTTCGCTCGCGCCCCTGCGTGGGTATTTTGTATCTTTTACCAGTTCAGTTTTTGTAATTTATTATTCAATCTGTACACTTTCCTCTACCTTTAATTTAGTTTTGTATAATTTGCAAAGGAGCTACCAAACTTAGTATATTGCTCTTAGGACCATGCCACGCCACCTCACGTGATCCCCTATGTGTGGTGTCGAGTTTGCAGGCGTGACCCTATATGTTTCATATTTTGCAAGCAGACCCTTAAACTTTAATTTATTTACATTAATGCCCTTACAAGCATTGTAGTTTCTCTTTGTTTCCTATATTTATTTAAAATAGCAATTAAACTCTAAAAAATCCAAAAAAATACATATATGTTCCTATTGTATTGCTCTTTCATGCCATCTAATTATTTTGAAATTCTAGGAGTTTTTATTATTTATTAAAAAAAATTATCATTTTCTCCCTTTTATACTAGATAGGCCCTAAAATTATAAAAACATTTTGAAAAAAAAACCAAAAAATGTATTTCTTATTTATTCCTATTTTACAACTCCATACCAAAAATCACACGAAATAATAAAAGAAAACTCAAAAATAGAAAAACCCTAAAACATTTAATTTGAATCACTAAAATTAATTTGAATAATTTTTGATACAGTTTGCTTATTTTAATCTTCACTTTAATTTTGAGCATTTAATTAAACCCTGTTTTAGGGTTTTTTGACTTTAAAAATATATAAAAAATAGCAAAATTATCTGAAAAATCATAAAAATAGTAAAAGTTATTTCTAAACCCCAAAATATTTTATCTACTTTATTTTGACAATTTTTGTGAATATTATTTACCCTAGCTTATATTATATATATCATATCTATATATAAATTAAAAGAAAAAGAAAATATAACATATAAAATATAAAAAGAAATATAAATACAGATAAATAAAAAATAAAAATATAAAATCAAAAAATAAAATAAAAATATAAATTAAAAACCCATAAAGACAGAGTACATATAGACAAATACCTCACATTCACATTTTATGCATTTTTTCCCGATCTTTCCTGCTTGTTCCCTGTGTTCAACCTCTATATACTTGTACCTATACACATCCTTATTATAGAATTATAATAAATTTTAACTCTGCATTGCTTTTTATTGCTCAATTATCATTGTGAGTTAATTGTTGACTAATTGGGGTTTCATGAGTGGTCGCCACAACGACTTTGTCTCTTCCTTGTGTGAGACATCTTTTGACCCTCGCCAAATCTCGATTATCATGTGGCCGGTCACCTCTTGCGACCACTGGAGAAGAAAGATCACCATAAAAATGAGTACATCTCTTTCCGTTCCCTCGCTCTCTTCCGCTCTTCTCCTTTTCCCCTTTCTCTTTATGGGATACATTGTTCTTGTGGTGATGTTCCCTCTTGCTGTGGTATAGAGGCAATGCCTCCACCCCCTCTCTATATAGACAAAATACAACCTCATAGTTAGGGATGCAAACGGTCGGATACGGATACAGATATAGGTATTACCATATCCTTATCCGTTTTTTAATATGAATACGGATGCGGATACGGATATTGGCGGATATTAAAACTATCTTACCATATCCTTAAAAAACGGATACGGATGTAAAACGGATATTGATCGCACACAAGTAATGTTAGAAATACTCTATAGAATCGACTTAAATATATAAGAATTGGATGGAAAACAAATGATATTAATTTACTAAATATATTTCTATCATAAAAATTATATAAATAAGGTAAAAGGAGGTAGAGAGTTATATTATATATGGTTAAAAATAATTCTATGACTATATTTATATACGAAAACGGATATACGGATACAGATACAGATGTTTGCGGATATCAAAATGATATCCATATCCGTATCCATTTTAAAACGGATACGGATACGGATGTCAAAATCTGTATAAAACGGATACGGTGGCGGATGGGATACGGATATATCCGTATCCGTTTGCATCCCTACTCATAGTCCTATTACCAATAGGGCTATAAATAGAATACGACTCAATAACTATTAGGGTTAGGAGTCCAATCCCATTAGGATTCCTAATCCTAATTTGACTCTAATCCTAACATGTTCCAACTCTACAAGAATTTCATCATTTTTTTGTGATGATATTCCTCACCAGTACTCACTAGATCTTCGTCACTTTCTCGCAAAAGGAGCTGGTGAGGACAATTGCTAGATAGGCTGACCTCATTAAATCACTCATCCCTAATGCTGGACGACAATGATGTGTGCTCATCAACAACTTGTCAGCTTGAATGCACGAGGAAGTGTGCTCGCCATCGTATGGTAGTTAGCTTGTTGGAACGTCAATATTACCAAGACTGCAAGTCTTTGTGGGAAACATGTCCTTGTCAATTCTGGAGAACAAAAAAATGTACAGGTTGTCAGAGTTTCAAAGCCCAGCAAAACCTATACGACCTGCTACAAAGCCATTGCATGTATTGAAGCAAAACTAATTATATTTTCAATGCATAAGAACATATAAAAAAATAAACAAAATGTACCTGCGGTCGTATAGACAAAAAGGGATCACATGGTATACTCCATCGAACTTGTATGAAATGTTGTAAAATGAAAGATTGAAGGCCCTAAACATATATGCCAGCAACAGAGAATAAAGACATCGAAATACAATAACATCAATGTATAATAACAAGAATGTACATATAACCGAATGTTCTAAAATAAAATATAACATCAATAGAAACAAGTACAAGGCCTATAATTAAATGTTTATATATTAACAATTTAACAATTATAAAATCTCTTACAAGTTTTTTCCTTGTTTGAAAGAGCTTGAAAATTTAAGAACTGTTAGATATCTTCCCAAGCTCTTTTGAAAATTGTGTAATTATTTCTTACTCTGGCTTCACTATTTTCATCTTCTTCTCACTCACCCGATGGCACCTTCGTGATCTACGGAAAATATTAAGTTAGTTGCTCGGTAATGCTAACTTTAAAAAGAAGTTTATAGTTAAAATGATTTTTATTAAGTTTGATGATATCAAATCCCATGCCATATACCATAGTTCGATTATATGGGAATTCAATAACAAAATAACATGCTCATATGGTTGAGATAGTCGTGGAGATGAGGTAAAAGCTATTGAATATATACATGAGGAAGACGGGGCAGCTGGCTCCATGTAATATAGAGGAAGACCACTAGGTCCTTTCTTCGTGAACACAATCCCCACCTTCTCTCATCTGATACCAATATTTAACATCTAGTAAGTAATATCACGTACAATTATATGGAGTAAAATGACAACATGTATTAATTATGTACTTGTTTCTTTAAGATCTGATCAAACCGAGGATGAGATGCCTCAGGCTTGTTAGCCCATTTTTTTACAAAAAGCACTTTGGTATCGATCTTGAAATATAAGTGGTTAAAAAATGTTGCATGTGAACATTATAGCATTAAACTTTTTTATTACATGTCAGGAGAACACCAAGTAGGATTAGACCTCTTCGTTACCTTAAAATTCATCACCTCCCATCTTCCTAATCTTGTGGAATGTTTCACTCATTCTCTTCTCGATAGAAAGATTGAAAGCACAGCGATATTTCTTTTTGCCATGTCCAAGACCATGGAGAAACCTACATTAATATTTTAGATATAACATGATATTAATAGTGTTATCAACTACAATGTTGACTGAATACCATATTCATCAAAGAAAAGATGATGAACCACTCTCGACAACAAGAATATGATACCGACGATATTCAGTGCCTGATCTCCTTAGCCATCCTATTGTTGTTCCAAATATCTCTGAAAAAATAATTTATATTATTTTCAATACATGTGTCTTAAAAGTTGATATTACTTTTTAAATCAATATATCTCCCATTGATACAAGGAGAGGGATTGGTTGGGAATCTATGGTGTAAGCTCTCGAAGGCGGCATGGATGCATCTCTCTTATCGTCTTCTTCGTCCAATAGTAATTAGTTGGTATCTTGTAATTTTCAGATAATATCTTCTTCACGACTACCAACATCACATTAAAATTCCTACATGTTAGATTGTACTCTATTTTCATCGCCAAGCAAAACAATCAAACGTTTGGAATAAGTCTTACAATCAGACCACATAGGTTCCTTCGTGTTCTTCGATAGGTCGTAAAATTCCTTTGAGTCTCTATGTACCTTCTCATCGTTGGGATGATTAGGGTAAAATTTTGAACCGATGACATCAATCTCCAATTCAACAAAAGGATCTTCATAAGGTGCCAAAGTTTGTTTTGAACTATCTTCTACGACCTTAATATCTATTAATTAATCTATTTGTATAAATATGAAGCTTAACATCATCCTTAATATTCTTTTTAAGAAAACACTTATTACATGGCACGTATAATGGTATCTCTATCCACAACACTCAGACCATGCGTGCATGCAAAGGTAACAAAATTCATCGATGCCCCGCCTGAAAGGGCCCAAAATCTGATCATTTTCTATACAATTGTACATATACTTCTGTTGACTTATCATAATTTCCTGAAGAATATAGCTTTGGGTTTAAACTATGATAATAGTGTTAGAAAAGAAAAATCTCACGTGAGGGACTGAATGTTGGCCTAAACTTATTAGACTACTGATAAGGGATGAGAGAAGAATGGATTTTTTTAATGTTATCCCTTGAGATCATCCATGAAGATTCAAACATAATTATAAGACGGTTGTTGTTGCATGTAAGCTTATGTTTAAATAAATTTTGATAGCATCTCCCCTACGCCCCTTTTATATACCCCATAAATCAACCTTAATTGGATTTGACATAATGTCACAAAAGCGACATCAATAAAGCTTGATTAAGATCGATTTGTTATACTAATGAGTAAGGAGGATATGCTACCGAAGTTTGATCAAATGTAAGCTTGCATGTAGTAATGGCAACCTTACAATTACGTTATGATCTTCAAGGACCCCTTTAATTAGGGACCTTCGAATTAAGGAAAGTAAACATTATTTCATTATATGGACAACATTTGTCTTACATATTTATGTGGTATATATGCATATAAGATGTCCGTAAAATATGGTCATAAGTTTTAACCGGGCATTTATATAGATTGTCTTGTTCATGGGGATGATGTAAACCTATGTGATCTTAATACTATGTCCAAGTAAAGTGTTTATCTATATTTATGGAAGTACCTACAAAAACAAATATGTACATGCATACATCAAAATCCACAACTACTGGACTGAGCTATCTCATTATAAAGTGATTCAAATAATTTTGAGAAAAAAATAGAAAGGAATATAACACATTAAGAAGGAAAGAATTTCTCACCTCCATATGTGTAGGACGACGCACTATCCGGAGTACAATTCTAAACATAATTAGTATGTTCTACTTTTTTAATAATTAGGTAGCGATTAATGTGACCATTTTATGTGATGAATAGTCAAAAAATATTTTATGAGAAAAAAATTCTTACAAACAAACTGTTCTGTGCCTACTAATACACACATGCAACACACACATATGCACACACTCTAACTCGTAGACACAGCCATGCCCATGCACACTTACACACATCCACCCACCACATATCTCTCTCACAAGCACGTAATATACTACACTCTCTAACACACACACACACACTCTCTCTCTCTCTCTCTCTCTCTCTAACACATGCACACACAAAAATTAACACATACACACACAAGTAACACACATAACTAACACACACTAACATACATATATTAATACAAACACACACACACACAGACATAGACACACGCATGCATGCATGCTTACGCGCACACACGCACAAACACTCGAACGACAAACACGTAAACCGACACATACACACACAATAATATTCATACTAACACAAAAACACGCTAACACTCATAGTAACATACAAACACATTATCTATGACACACTACACTAACTCAGTAGTCTAAACTCTCTAACAAACACATTCACTCACAAACACACGCACTCTAACACATTGTAACACCCATACCCCCAACACAGTCCCACATCTAAAATTCACAAGTGTGAGAGTGTGTAATAAGATGTGGGGATTACTAATTGACAACTTGGACTTAAGCATTTTGGGTGGTTGTCAACTGGTCCATTCGAGCTCGAATTCAATAAGTTGTCAGGGACAGTGTTCTTCGATAATGGATTGTGGACCTAATCTCAGAACGTTACACACACTCACATGCACAAACAAACACTAACATACGGAACTACGCATGCAAACATACTAACACACATGTACACATAGTAAAACTCATACTAACAACTAACATACACGTACGCACAGACTAACACAAAATACTAACATACCTACATACTTAAACACCACATATACACATATTTACATTAAATACCTTAATATGGCCTATGAAAATTGTGAGAAATTTGGGTATTTAATTATAGATGTATATATGTTGTCACAACGCATATAACCATGTAATTTCGAATTTCATCATTTTTTCTCTTAGATATTCCATCTTATGCATCACAAATTCGGTGGTGATGGGCAAGATGGGATAATCCAAAAAGCATGTCAACGAGAACTAAATATACACGTAACCTCCAACGTAAACTAATACCTAATTGAATAACAAAACATATAACCAAATTACATTCAACAATAACCTACCAATATTATATTTAACCTAATAAAACAAGGAATTAAAAAGCGCTATACAGAGTATATGTAGGAGATGATACGGAGATGGAGACTAAACATGGCCAAAGTGCGGGCCAGGTCGGGCCGAACGGGCCGACGTTCTAAAATTCCTTGTCCAAGGCCCAGCCCGGCCTGGTTGACGGGCCATACTTCAAGGCCCAAGCCTGGTCCAGGTCTGGATCGGGCCGCGCCAGGCCGATCTATGGGTCGAATATAAAATATTTTTTATTAGTTTTTTAATCAAATTTATAGAGATCATTAAGTTTTTTTAGCATCGCTTATTCTTTCTAAATTCAAGTAACCATAATATGTGTTACTTTGCATGACGCAAACTATAAAATAAGATGTAATATTGATACTGTAAAACAAAATTGAAGTATATTATATTAAACGTATATAAACTATAATTTTTAATCTTATATTTTTATATGTGTGGGCCGGGCTGGGCTTTATGGCATATGTCCACGGCCCGTCCATTTGATGAGCGGGCCAACGAACGGGCCCATTTTCGTAATTTCTTTGCCCAAGCCCGACCCACGAGCGGGCTGGACGGGCTGGGCGAGCAGGCCCGACCCAATGGCCAGGTCTAATGGAGACGTGAGAGAGGAAGCAACAAGATAAAGTCATACCGTTGATGAGAGGATAAGAGGAGGATAGGGTTTTGGAGTTTGACAAATGAGGAAAAGAGGACTGCATTCGATTATATTTAACAGAGTTGGCGAGGACAATTATATCCTCGCCAATTCATCCCCCATCATTGTCAGACATTTGTGCGACATTATCTTTCATGCCCTTTTAAATTTCATTGTCAAGTCCCCGCCAGCTTGTCCTAGCTATATGCACCTTTTATTACAACTCAATTAACGACCATAAACTCTAATTGATGTATATCACTTATTAGTCTGATTGATCATTATAACTTAGCTAATCGATCAACCAATAGCTAATATAATTATCCTTTCATGCCATTGGATTCTTGATAAATATCTATCTGAGTCATTTTTGATAAACTAATCGTTTTATTTTTCTAAAGAGGAGTTCTCATTTATTTTTACAACCTTTGTATATTCCTTAAGACTCTTCTACCTTGTTGAACTTGATGTCTCATCTATAAATACACAAGATTTTCTCTTATACACGAGAAAAATTTGCTAGTGCATAGAAGCAAAATATATTTCATCGTATATGGTAGAAAAACCTTTTATTTGTTATTTACCATAACAAGGCTCTTTTTTCTTAAAAAGGCAACCTTGGTTTATGCCAAAGTCGCTTCCTAGAGAAGTTACTCATCCTCATGAATAGACGGCTATCTGAGCCGAAGCCGCCTCTTTAAGAAGCAGCTTTGATTTGGGGTCAAAATCACCCCCTGAAAAGACAGCTTTCTACTGTGTGAAAAAAATAAAACTTTGCCTAAAGCAAGGCTGCCTTTTCAAAAGTAAAAAGGCGGTTTTGTTTCAATAAATAACAGTGTCAAAGTTCTCCTACCATATACAATGGAATATGTTTTGCTTCTACAACACAAGTGAATTTTTCTGTCATAAATAAGGAGAAAGTTCTCCAAACCTCTTTCAATGTTTCATTGAAGGCTTCCTCTCTTGCTCTGTACCAACAATTCCATCTCGAGAGTACCTATTTTCACGCTCAGCTCACATTTCAATTATTTTATAGCATTGATCATTTATCTTCATTACTTATTACATAGTTATTTAAGGATTTATATATTGTTGTAATCATTAAGTTATATCAGAGTTTTACTAATACTTGGCAAGCGATCTGTTGTTATTAGGATCTTGTTAATAGGATCATCAAAGCATACAACAAACATTAATTTTCCAGATTAATAGGAATCAATATAAATGCATTATCGATTAACAAATTAACAAGCACGCATTTTCGATTCATAATCTGATTACAAAATGCATGTAGGAATCAATCAAATCATTTATACATTACTTTAGGATGACCTGCAGTAAATACAAAACAATGAATCAATTGTGGCAAAGAAAATAGTAAAAAAAATCATATTAGGGATCACTAAAGCGCCCATTATGAATCGTCCTTAGAGAGGATATCGCCCCCACAATATCGATGCAAAAGGTACTGGCTATCCGTTCCCAGGATACGATGGTACACGATCGTCTTCCACATACACCAACGAGATCATCCTCGAAAGTACCTAAGAGAACTGCACCCGGGAGAAGAAAAATCACATGTCACAGTTGCGGTGGAACAAAGAGCAAGAGACGGCAAGAGAGTTTTCTTGCGAGGAAAGAGGCGGAGAATTTCAAATTCGGTTCTCATTAAGGTTCCGCCCGCACTAAAATTCCAAAGGTCCGACTTAAGCTCTAAACTTTGATTTTGTGAAGACAAGTTTGATAATTAAACTAAATCCAAGTTCTTCTTTTTCTTTTCTTTCTTTTTCTTCTTGCACTTATTGTATAACTGTTTGCTAGGGAGTAGCAAAGGTAAAGTATAGGGGGATGATGAATCCACATTTCATCACTAAGTTCGAGGAGTTTTGCAGGACACAGATCTATTCAGACATCACTGCAGAGGAGCTGATGCTGAAGACCTTCCCATTCACACTTCAGGATAGAGCCATGCGATGGCACCGACGATTGGGAAGGAGATTCACTATGTGCGGTGACTTACGGTTTGAGTTTCTACAGAGATACTTTCCCAAGCGTAGAGCAGAGATGATGCGGTCCTTGATCACAGAGTTTTCAGTAAACCCCCGGGAGCCACTGTATGAGGCATGGCCGAGGTTTCTTGACCTTTTGAGGAGACTTCTTGAGCACGGACTTTCACCGATCGACCTTATCGAGATCTCCATGCGGGGGATGACCGCGGATCAGATAGCACTGGTGATTACCTCATGTGGCGGTTCACACCGCAAAACCGACATTGACTTACTAGATACCATCTCGAGGTTACTTTCACAGAGACCATATTCACGAGATGTCGTAGTCGGGACAACACATGAGGATGTTGCAGTACCAGTTGGGTGTGTCACACTACATGAGGATACAATCTCTACACACCAGCCCGAGGTCTTGGATTCTGCAGCACCACAGAGTACAAAGGACATGATTGCTACAGTGGAGGTTCTGACCCTGAGTTTACTCGAGTTTCCGTTGGTTTCCAGCTAGAGTTTGAGTCAGCCCCAGAGTATTTAGTTGACGATTCTTGGATATCAGATTTCTGATACTCCAAGACACGGAGGAGCCCCAGCTACTACAACCAGCGACCCTGCCAGTTCAGAGTTCATCCCCGGATGATTCAGCTTCTTTTCTACAGAGACACATCTCAGAGTCAGACAAATACCTTGACTCAGCTCAGCAGCCACAGCTTGAAATGGGACACCACTTTGAGATGCCAGACATAGAGAGTCCCGTATTTGAGCCTTTTGTCCTCTACTTTGATGAGGCAGACATATTTTTTGAGGACCAGATGCCAGCCAGCATTGCCGCAGAGCGAGGATCAGCCGCAATCACCTTACCAGCCTTCGCGATGATGACCAGTACCTTCTCCTGCTTCCAGATTGTCGAGAGCCAGATTTTAGATGATGATGCAGCCTAGTGCACAGAGTGGGTGCTTGACAGCAACACAGATGCCCTTATAGATCCTGATCCTCTACTCCTCACTGATGATCTTGCATTCCTCCTCGAGGATTATCTGCGGGAGAATGTCGTACGTGATGAGTACTCGGTTTAACCTTCTGAGATTGCTTCCGATCTGGCGGATCACAAAACCGAGTCTTCCGACCATTCTAATTCGGAGTCTTCTCACCTCGACGACCCTCGCGAGGATAAGCCGATCCTTGAGATATTCGATGATCAATCTGATTTGTCTCCATTATATGCATCGGATATCAGTTTTCGCAGAGAGTCTCCTGATCTTCACTTTCCACACCTTTTTGAGACACTGATTGACGTGGAGGATTCCATGACTGATCCATCCTTCTCCACGTTTGATTTCTTCGGCACTACACTTCCACTCCAGTCTGAGCCTGAGCCGATGATTTCTTTTGTGCTACCGGATCCTGAATCATTATTCCCATATCCTTGGACGGTAGCAGACACCCGCCTGATTGCTTACCTGGGTGTCATTTCTTACATTGTTGATTTTCGTAGTTCATCCACCACGACTACGACGACAGTACGGTATTCGCCTTACAGATGCCGTCCTGAACCTTGATACAGCTTTGTCCTAGCCTTTGCGCCCAGCTAGGGGCGTAAAATCTAGCGCTTATTGAGAGGCACCTCAACATTGTACCCTTTTGTATATACGTGTTTCGTCTTGGTTTGATCATTCTTTCTTCCTTATTTGTTTTCACCCCAGGTCTCGTATAGCATTATCTTTGCTATACTTAGGATATACCTCATCCTAAGTATAGGGGGGTGGAAACACCGAGTTGTTCATATCGTTCTGTTTCATTACTCCTGTCATTGCCTATACTTAAGGATCCTTCGCCTTAAGTATAGGGGGAGTGATGCCCCCCCATCTCGTATATATTTGTCTTCTTCGTCTCTTTCTACCCCTATTTTGCTGCCTATACTTAGGGATATTTTACCCTAAGTATGGGGGTAGACCCTGTAAATCCTTCCACTCGGATTTCCCTTCATGTACAGCTTGCTATACTTAGGATTACTTGATCCTAAGTATAGGGGGAAACACCGAGTTCTCTTGATTCTATTCTTTGATTCATCTTTGTACATACCATTCCTTTTCACTTCCCTATACTAAGCACGAGTTATGTCTTCTTCATCGCTCTTGATCACTCTGAGGACATCGTTCGAGCTAAGTATAGGGGGGTGTGTATATATTCCATATATACTTTAGCCATAACTTGTACTTTGTGTGAGTGTGTTTATAAATAAAAACGGCTAAAAAATCCATAAAAATTTTAAAAAATTTTCCTTTGTATATAAAATTCATCTTGCACATACTTATTTATGTATAAAATTATTTTTGTACAAATGATTGTAAAATCTTTTTGTGTAAATAGCTTGTAAATATTTTCGTATCAAAAGTTATGTATATAGTACAAAATTTTTGTAAAATGTTCGAAAAACAAAAAGTTTGCAAAAACCTTGTGTAAATTTTTGTAAATATTTTGCAAAACTTCACATTCAAGCATACATCCATGTTTTCAAACATTTTTCAAAAATTTTGCACATGTGTAAATATTTGTAAATTACATCTTTGTAAATAGCATCTTTTGTAAATATTTGCACAGTTTTCCTAAATCATAGTTGACATTTAAACTGGCCTGGAATTAAATTGACAAATGGAGCGTGGTTAAGACCTTAATCCACATAATAATAAGAGGAACCTTAGAGGGCTTAGGATTTAGACTTTTCAGGTCCATTGGCACTTAATTCTTTGAGTCCACTAAGCTATGAACATATGTCATCTTGATGAGCCTAAGTAGAGTACTTAACAACACACGCATGACTCTCAGAGACAATGGCTTTACTTGCAGAAGCACTTTACACATAGCTCTTCATGGATGAGGTGGTGACGAGGCAGTTTCCTTTGGCTTGGGGTAGCATATGAGGGTAGTACTTCTAGGCGGAACCTCTCTTCTTCTTCTAGTGAAGGAAGTGCGTCTCAACTTGGTCTGGTGGTTATGAAGTCTAAAGACAGAAGCTGTGGGTTGTAATAAAGCTTCAAAAGAGGGATAATCTACTGGCTCAAGAGGAAAAACTCCTTGTATATATGCTGCACCATGTAGATATGTTGTACATATGCACATGAAAAAAATGTGCAAAAAGAAAAGAGCTCCAAAAAAAGTGGTGGGTCGGATTGAAAATTTAATAATCCCACCGGAGTGTACATAGTCAAATAAAGCAAAAGCTTATGTTATACATGACCATCTCATGAAGCTTGCAGCGGGAGACTCAGCTACCCTAGTTAGAGCTCCCAAGGATACATGGCTACACTGACCATGGTCCATTCTCTTCTTCCCTCTCTTCTTGAGCCGGTCGCACTTGAACTTAGAAGGGAATACCCTGCTTCTCGAGGAAAGAGTTGCTAGAACGAGGCATTAGAGTTAACGGGTTGAGGGAGGTTGTTTCTTTATTACTTCTGAGGTGGGGAGCTACATATCACTTACACCGTACAAGGAAAGATTCATGGTCATTAGAGTTTGTGTATGTAGACTTGTTCTGATCTAGTTTATTGAGGAGTCTTGACCATAGATTGGTGGAACATAGAGGTTGTTAAGTTTTAAGCTTAAGTCCAAATAAGGTTCCGACAAATTAATAATCCAAAGGTCTAACAGAGCTCCATATTTCAATTTAATGAAGGAAAGTTTAATAATCAACCTTGATTTTGCCTCTTTTTCTTTTTCTTTCTCTTTTGCACTTCTTTTCCAAATAAGCTAAGGGACTAGCAAAAGTAAAGTATAGGTTTATTTTAGTTAGAAACTTGAGCAAAATACCATGTAAATATGTGTAAATATCATAAATTGTGAAAATGCATGCATCTTGTAACTATGCATAATTAGCATGTTTTTGAGTAAAAATAAAGGAATAAAGAGACACAAGAAAAAGAGGGAAATATTTGGAATAAATATTGAGTGACCTAATCCCAAGGGAGGGCTCAACATGGGCCTGACCGCAAAAGAACCCAAGTAGAGAGAGATAACGTCAATCATGAATGTACATATCTCCATGTATATAAATAAAATTTATTTTCCTCAAAATAAAAATTAAAAAGTGTTTATCACATTTTGTACATATTTGTAAAAATAAAACTAAAATAAAAATGGAAAAATAAAAGAAAAAATAAAAAGAAATAAAATTCTCTCTCATCAGTGTACATAGATCATGTATATTCAATAAAATGCCTATTTATTTTCTCCTTGTAAATAAGTAATAAATCCAATAAAAATTATATTTTTATACTCCATGTTTTATGATGTAAATAAATAAAATGAAAATAAGAAAAATAAAAACAAAAATAAAAATCATTTCCCACTTTGTATATACCATGTACATATGTATATAAACTTAATTATTTAACTCATGTAAATAAATCATAAAAATAAAATAAAAATACATTTTTATTCCAAATTCGCCCGAAGGTTTGCCTAGGGGTCCGTGCTTCGAGTGACCCTGCCCGACTCCATTTAGCCGGACCCTTCCCAGTATAAAGCCACACCTCCGCCTCACTTTTCACACCATCTTTGGCTCCGCCCTTCCATCCCAGGAACTCCACTACCCTCCTTAGAGTGACAGCTATCCGAGGGCCGTGTCGCAGTGAGGAGGAGGTGTCCCCAGCCACTGATCCAGCGAGTTCTTTCGCCGTGCACCGCCACGAGGTGCGCCGAGCCTCGGACCCCGACGAATCCTTGAGGCAAAGACCCCTAGAGCTCCGCCAGCTCATCCACAGTCGACCTCAGCCATCAGTAGCTTCGACACCTTCTAGATTAACCTAATTTCCATTTATGCCCAATCGCACCGCCGGCCGATTCCCACTGATCTGACCGTTCATTCGATCATCTGACCATCGATTCATGATCACTAGACTCCTACCCACCTTCTTCACCCATCCGATCACCTTGGTTCGCCCCGGAACCAAGAAGAGGACCTCCATCGCCGTCGCCTCGCCGGAGGTCTCCGCTCCGACCCATCTGTTCACCCATTCCACCCCTAACCGGGTCGAGGCACTTTGCCCTCGGCCCAAGAGTTTTGCTGTGCCATTTTGCAGGTCAATGAGACCCATCTGAGGGTCCCAACAGTTCGAGCACAACCGCCATGCTCCTCCGCCGTCAGCGGAGCTCCCTGGAGCTTCTCGACCTCATCGGAGGCGCCCACCAGCTGCGGAAGAGTCTGAACTTCATTTTGCCGATCTCAGCAGCCCAGGAGGAGGTCCCACGCACATGGAGTGAGCCGGTGAAGTTCACGGGAGACGAGTTCTTTCAGGACCTTCAATGATCGTCCGATCAGCCCCTCCGCGCCAGATCTGATCATCGTCGTTTATCTGCAAAGCTTCAGCCACCGTCCGATCCACCTAGGGCTCGATCCGGACCGATCATCGACGAAGGGGTGCCCGTCACTCTCAGCCGTTGGATCTACACGTGGCACTCCCTCGTCCATCAGATCATAATAAAGGGGTAATTTCACTTAGACCCCTATCGTTTTGTTATTTCCATTTAGTCCTGTAATTAGTTTAGTACGTTGATTTTATTTTGGAACATTTGCAGTTAGGACCTTAGAATTTTTAGTATTTGCAATTTAGTCCTTGTTTATGTGAGCCACGTGCGTCGACACGTGAGGATTTGGGTTATTTGCACATTTAGTCCTGTGGTTCCTGTAAGTTACTGTTTTCATATTTTTAAATAGGAATTGCATTTATACCCCTCTGTGTCTCAATCACGTGTGTTGCACGTGTTGTTTTGGGCTTTTTACAAGTTGGACCCCTGAGCTTTATTTGTGTGTTATTAGTTGGTCCTAGAAATAAGTTTCTTTGCATTAAGGTCCCTGCTTGCCGTGTGCCTTGTTTTTATTGAATAAAATATCAAATTAAATCCAAATTAGGTGACATGGCTCCTCCCATGGTGTAAAACATTCCCTAAATTTTTGGGACATTTTTGAGGCCTTTTACTATTTTAAAAAAAAATAAAAAATACGTATTTTTGTTACTGTTTGAAAAAGAAAATCAAATAAAAATATAAAAATTTATCTAAAAATTCTAAAAAAATTAGGGATAGTTAGTTTTTGTGTATTTTAGCTTCTGTCCATTTTTGAGCTTATTTGGATTCATAAAAACCTTACAAATTGAAAAACGCTAAAAATATTATAAAAATTCTGAAAAATTCTATAAAAATAAAAAAATACAAACACTTTTTCTTTAGTTTAGTTTTTACATATATTTTTCATAAAAATTACCTCCAGACTTTTATAGATCAATTTTACATTTTTAATTGATCTTTCAAGTCTGGCTGCACAGTAGCCCATATTTTCCCCCTTTTTTGATTTTTATAAAATTAAATAAAAACTTAAAAATTCTGAAAATTTCACCAAAAATACTTCAAAATATTAAAAACTCAAAAATAATTTTGTTTGAATTTTCTGTGAATTTTTGAGTGCTTTAATAAATTGTTGTATTTGCTTGTTTTCCCCTTTTCTTACAAACTTAAAAAAAATTAAAAAAAATTAAAATCCACGAAAAACATTTTCTTCCTTATTTTTTTAATTTTTGACTACTTCGTAGGCCACAAGGCCATACCATGCTCCTCGAGTCCGACCCTGGTCGCTATACCATGTTAATAAAAGTAGCGAGGACCACTCTTGATTTTCTTGATTTATCTCTATTTGGTGGTTCCTACATTTTCTTGATTGACCAATTTGCGAGTGATTGAGGTCGCAACGACCTGAGTTATTTATCTCCCTTAGTCGCTCGTTGGCTTTTCGGTTCATCAGAATGGCACCGTTACTGGGGAGCACGACTTTGTAGTCGTTTTTCGATTTTTTCGCGGCTTTTTATTTCGCGGCCTTTTGTAAATATTTGTATATATTTCCTATATGATCCATTTATATAATTTTCTGGACTGACACACTTTTGTTTCTCTTTCTTGCGAGGGCCTGAGGACCGAGGCGGCTTTTTCGGAAGCCGAAGCAACCGCGAGAGTCGGAGGCAGCTTCTTTCTCTACGAATCCACATGAGAGCGCGAGGAGGAGGAGCCAAAGTTCGGGAACCGCGGAATAGCCGCGAAATAACCATAGGATTAGCTGTAGATTAGCGTAGTTTATTTTCTGCAAAAAAACCATTTTATTGTAATAATACAGGGACAAACTTGGACACTTGGTAGATTTCGGGGTCTGTTTCACCGAGCACCAGTGTGCTCGGGGGACCTCACCGAGATTTTCGATGGTTTTTCGAGTTTTGACCGTTTATTTACTTCTCATTTGATTTAAGCGGTTTTAGCCCTAACTTAGGAGTTCTCTTTGAGTGTGACGTAATTAATTAAGGCCAAATCCTTAATTATTTGTCTGTTCGTATAGATCAATAATTGGACTTAATTAACTAACTTACAAAGAAAAAGACAGCTTATTTGAGCTCTAGTCCACGTGCCTTGAGGAGTCACATACAACGCGTGCATGATCTGTTGTGGTAGACACCGAGTGGCTCCCAAGATAGGACTCCGGACTTAGGCTCGAGTACCCAGCTATTGTTCTTCACGAGTAGAACTGCTTTGTTTAGGGCCAGTTTTCACGTGCATCACATAGGTAGTTTATATTCTGTTTTTACTTTATGCGCGAACAAAGAACAAAGAGCAAGAGATGGAGAATTTCAAATTCGGTTCTAATTAAGGTTCCGCCCGCACTAAAATTCCAAAGGTCCGAATTAAGCTCCAAACTTTGATTTTGTGAAGACAAGTTTGATAATTAAACTAAATCCAAGTTCTTCTTTTTCTTTTCTCTCTTTTTCTTCTTGCACTTATTTCATAAGTGTTTGCTAGGGAGTAGCAAAGGTAAACTACAGGGGGATGATGAATCCACATTTCATCACTAAGTATTAAAAATCAAAAAATAAAATAAAAAACTAAATATAAAATAAAAAAATAATTACTTTATTTAATTAAAAACCTACACATTAATCCATTTATTACTTGATTGTACAAAATACATATTATTATATATTCATTATTTATTTATAAATAATAATTTAGGCCACCTTGTTTGCTCCATGTGTTTGATACTCTATCATACTTACACCTATACACATTTGTAGTAGAGTTATAATAAATTTTAACTCACGCATATTTATCGCTCAAAAATTTTATCGGTTGATTGTTGATCAGAGGGACACTCAGCCATGCAACGATTGCTAATTGTGTTTGATTAGCAGACCGATGTGAAACTCACTCTATCAACCCATCCTCAAAGGTAGAACGAGCTAGAATGGTCTGCTTCACAGACCTCGAGGAGACTGCACCTTCTCCAAGGGTAAAGACATACCCGGTAACACAATTACTCCCGGACTCCTCTATTTTTCCTATCCAACTTGCATCGCTATATCCTTCTAGTACAGATGGATGTCTATCATAATGCAAACTAAGGAAAATAATTCCTGTCAAGTACTTCTATACTCGATCCAGAGCCTCCCTGTGAGTACAATCAGGACAATTAGTGTATCCCCTCAGCTTTGCAACCAAGAATGAAATATCGGGTCTCGTGCTATTTGCAAGATACATTAAGTTTCCTATCACTTGTGAATCCCTTAGTTGAGCAACATGTACTCCATTCTTATTCTTAAATAATGTTTTGGATGAATCAAAAGGAGTGCTTACAACTTTGCAATCTTGATATCCAAACTTCTCAAGTACATTCTCAACATATGAGATTGAGAAATTACAATCCCATCAACCGATCTTATCAGTTTCAGACCCAAGATCACATCAACAACACCCATGCCTTCATCTCAAACCTGTTACTTAAGAATGCTTTAGTCTCATTAATAATCCTCGCATGCGATCCAAACAACGATATGTCATCAACATACATGAACAAGACAAAACACTCATCACCTTTCACCTTGGAATAGATACATTAGTCAGATTCATGAACTTTAGAGCCACATGAAAAAGTAGTTTTGTCAATTTTTTCTTGCCATTTCTTTGGTGCTTGTTTCAATTCGTAAAGAGAGTTAACAAGCTTGCAAACTCTTTCCTTATTCCCAAGAGTCACAAGCCCATCAAGTTGATCCATATAGATCTCCCCCTCAAGATCACCATGTAAGAAGATGGTATTTACATCTATCTAGTGGATTGAGAGATAATATACAGATGTTAGTGCTATAAACATTCGGAGGTAGTCATCCTAATCACAGGGGAATAAGTATCAAAATAATCGATGCCTCGCTTTTGTCGAAATCCCTTAGCAACTAATCTGAACTTATACTTTTCGATTGATACATACAGCCTAATCTTTCTCTTAAACACCCATTTGCACCCAATGACAGATCACCCTTTAGATAAATCAACCAGCTCCCAAGTTCCATTAGCCATAATTTTGACAGATTCTGATGATGTGGATGATCATCCCGGGTTAATTATGAAATTTGATAATAACTGTGAAGACAAATTTGATAATAAAACTTAACCCATTTTCTTTCTTTTTTTTGTTTTTGTTTTATGCACTTATTGCATAAGTGTTTGCTAAGGACTTGCTAAGGCAAATATATAGGGATGATGAATCTCCATTTCATCATCGTTATTCTATCATTTTGGCCTTAAAAACCTAGTAAATACACGTAAATACCCTTAATTCATGCATTTTAGCATTCATGCATCATTGTATAAATAGTGTATAAAATATTATTTTTAACATCAAAATTATAGAATAAAGAAAAGAAAAGAAAAAGAATAAAATATTGAAGATTTTTTATGACCCTAAACCCCGAGACCTGGGCATCTCGATGACTAGGTCAACAAGGAATAAAGTTGGGGGGAAATAAGGGCCATAATGTAATAAAACTCTCTTTTATTTATTCAATATTTGTTCATTTTTGAGACCTATTTTTAGTTCCACTTTCTATGCTCCAAATAAAAAACTTTGTACATGAAAGTTGTAGATAATAAAATATAGAAAAATACAAAGTCGAGTTTACACACAAATAATATACAACGTACAAATTACAATCTAAATAAGTTTCCAAAATCCCAACTTCCTAGACTCATATATCTCAAATAAAAACTCAAAATATATCAAAATCATTTCAATTGTATATAACTTTTAACAAGCTATTTAATGAAGGTGGTTTCATATGTTTTGGAGTTAAGGTGTGAGATTTTGGACCCCTATTGTATAGTTTACCCGATTAAAATATCCATGTTATTCATTATTCATTATTTTTATTATTTTATAAATATTATTTGTAATATTTGAGTATACTAAAACATGAATAAAATCATAAATAAAACATTAAATAAAATTTGTAAAGAAAATACATAGATGAAATACTTACATCTATATGTATATAAATAATACATCTATTTAATCAAGTGTATATATTATATAAAAAATAAAAAAATTATATTTAAGTATCTAAAAATAATTTACAATTTTATAAAATAGTAAATTAAATTTATAAAATAAAAAATACAAATAAAAAAAAACAAAATACGTAATTATATAGATGAATATATCTATATATAACCCTTAAAAATAACTTGCAATTATAAAGCCCTAAAAAATAAATAAAAACCATAATAAAATACTTTGAAAAATAATAAATATTATTCAACTTAAAATAAATAAATTCCATTTATTTTTTATTGAATTTTCAATTCTTTTTGGATAGAGTTTTTTCTAGTTGGTCCACGTGGACCAATCGGCTCTCTCTCCGCCCATTGACCTCGGTTAACTCTCTGACCGAGGTCTGTAGCCTCTGACACCTACGTTTTGGACTTGTTTTGTGGATTTTTGGATGCCGAGTCTTTCATCGTTTCGCGTCGATCCCTTCTTCACCTTTTCTCCTCGAGGATCCCTCTTACACGCCGTGTGCTTTCCTTGGGGATTGGATCATCGCAGCACCAGATTTGCCTCAATCTTCCCCCTCGTTCCGTTACCTTGTACAAAAACCACTCTGAACCTTCCTCCCATTTTTTGAACCCCTTCTTGACTAAGACTTGGCCTCCTCTTGCACTCCGGATCGACTCCCGTGACACGGGAGCCTCCAGCAACCTCGAGCAAGGTCTGGCGAGGCCTTGAGGGCCGGTTCCACGACCTCCGGCGAAGCACCGCCGTTGAGGTCCATCTTCCCGGACTTGTGAGGTACGTTCTTTTGTGTGTTTCTAAGTTAGTAGTTGTCGTAGGTTCATTCACGGCACGTAATTAGTGTTTAACCCTTAGATCTAGCCTAAAAGCCCTCTTGTCCAACCACCTTTCCACCTCAAAGACACCTAATAATTGCCCAGAACCCTTTGCCCTCATCTCGCTATGCTTTTTTTGTGTCTTTACAGGGTCTGGAGGGCTCCATCCGAGGAGCATTGACAAGAAGAATGAAGGCCCAGGTCAAGCACGGCCGCTGGACTCATCAGGAGGACTTGGGTCTCTTTTGACGTCACCATCTGGCGTGGAGGAGATACAAGAGCATCACGAAGCCTCTGGCGAAGGGATTGAGGGTCGGAGATGAGCGCAACACTAGATAGAAACCAGACTCGGTTGAGTTCTTATTCTATTCTTCCAGCTTCATCCTGCACCGTCAGATCAAGCACAATTATTTCCGCGCTATAGCAACCGTTGGTTCAACATCACCTGCTACCGTCAGATTCCATCTTCTGATATAATCTAGGCCATTCGAAGTCGAAGGGGTATCAAGTATACTCGTCGCGTCATGTGTCTAAGTGATTGAAGGCCCATCGTTCGCTCGCGCCCCTGCGTGGGTATTTTACATCTTTTACCAGTGCAGTTTTTGTAATTTATTATTCAATATGTACACTTTCCTCTACCTTTAATTTAGTTTTGTATAATTTGCCAAGGAGCTACCAAACTTAGTATATTGCTCTTAGGACCAGGCCACGTCACCTCACGTGATCCCCTATGTGTGGTGTCGAGTTTGCAGGCGTGACCCTATATGTTTCATATTTTGATTTAGTTTAGAAACTTTTATATTATTTATGAATTTTTGGAAAATTTGCAAGCAGACCCTTGAACTTTAATTTATTTACATTAATGCCCTTACAAGCATTGTAGTTTCTCTTTGTTTCCTATATTTATTTAAAATAGCAACTAAACTCTAAAAAATCCAAAAAAATATGTTCCTATTGCATTGCTCTTTCATGCCATCTAATTATTTTGAAATTCTAGGAGTTTTTATTATTTATTAAAAATAAAAATTACCATTTTCTCCCTTTTATACTAGATAAGCCCTAAAATTATAAAAACATTTTGAAAAAAATCCAAAAAATATATTTCTTATTTATTCCTATTTTACAACTCCATACCAAAAATCACACAAAATAATAAAAGGAAACTCAAAAATAGAAAAACCCTAAAACATTTAATTTGAATCACTAAAATTAATTTGAATAAATTTTGATACTGTTTGCTTATTTTAATCTTCACTTTAATTTTGTGCATTTAATTAAACCATGTTTTAGGGTTTTTTGACTTTAAAAATATATAAAAATTAGCAAAATTATCTGAAAAATCATCTAAATAGTAGAAGTTATTTTAAAACCCCAAAATATTTTATCTACTTTATTTTGACAATTTTTGTGAATATTATTTACCCTAGCTTATATTATATATATCATATCTATATATAAATTAAAAGAAAAAGAAAATATAACATATAAAATATAAAAGAAATATAAATACAGATAAATAAAAAATAAAAATCTAAAATCAAAAAATAAAATAAAAATATAAATTAAAAACCCATAAAAACAGAGTACATATAGACAAATACCTCACATTCACATTTTATGCATTTTTTCCCGATCTTTCTTGCTTGTTCCCTGTGTTCAACCTCTATATACTTGCACCTATACACATCCTTATTATAGAATTATAATAAATTTTAACTCTGCGTTGCTTTTTATTGCTCAATTATCATTGTGGGTTAATTGTTGACTAATTGGGGTTTCATGAGTGGTCGCCACAACGACTTTGTCTCTTCCTTGTGTGAGACATCTTTTGACCCTCGCCAAATCTCGATTATCATGTGGTCGGTCACCTCTTGCGACCACTGGAGAAGAAAGATCACCATAAAAATGAGTACATCTCTTTCCGTTCCCTCGCTCTCTTCCGCTCTTCTCCTTCTCCCCCTTTCTCTTTATGGGATACATTGTTCTTGTGGTGGTGTTCCCTCTTGCTGTGGTATAGAGGCAATGCCTCCACCCCCTCTCTATATAGACAAAATACAACCTCATAGTCCTATTACCAATAGGGCTATAAATAGAATACGACTCAATAACTATTAGGGTTAGGAGTCCAATCCCATTAGGATTCCTAATCCTAATTTGACTCTAATCCTAACATGTTCCAACTCTACAAGAATTTCATCATTTTTTTGTGATGATATTCCTCATCAGTACTTACTAGATCTTCGTCACTTTCTCGCAAAAGGAGCTAGTGAGGACATTTGCTAGATAGGCTGACCTCATTAAATCACTCATCCCTAATGCTGGACGACAATGATGTGTGCTCATCAACAACTTGTCAGCTTGAATGCACGAGGAAGTGTGCTCGCCATCGTATGGTAGTTAGCTTGTTGGAACGTCAATATTACCAAGACTGCAAGTCTTTGTGGGAAACATGTCCTTGTCAATTCTGGAGAACAAAAAATGTACAGGTTGTCAGAGTTTCAAAGCCCAGCAAAACATATACGACCTGCTACAAAGCCATTGCATGTATTGAAGCAAAACTAATTATATTTTCAATGCATAAGAACATAAAAAAATAAACAAAATGTACATGCGGTCGTAAAGACAAAAAGGGATCACATGGTATGCTCCATCGAACTTGTATGAAATGTTGTAAAATGAAAGATTGAAGTCCCTAAACATATATGCCAGCAACAGAGAATAAAGACATCGAAATACAATAACATCAATGTATAATAACAAGAATGTACATATAACCGAATGTTCTAAAATAAAATATAACATCAACAACAACAAGTACAAGGCCTATAATTAAATGTTTATATATTAACAATTTAACAATTATAAAATCTCTTACAAGTTTTTTCCTTGTTTGAAAGAGCTTGAAAATTTAAGAACTGTTAGATATCTTCCCAAGCTCTTTTGAAAATTGTGTAATTATTTCTTACTCTGGCTTCACTATTTTCCTCTTCTTCTCCCTCACCCGATGGCACCTTCGTGATCTACGGAAAATATTAAGTTAGTTGCTCGGTAATGCTAACTTTAAAAAGAAGTTTATAGTTAAAATGATTTTTTATTAAGTTTGATGATATCAGATCCCATGCCATATACCATAGTTCGATTATATGGGAATTCAATAACAAAATAACATGCTCATATGGTTGAGATAGTCGTGGAGATGAGGTAAAAGCTATTGAATATGTACATGAGGAAGACGGGGCAGCTGGCTCCATGTAATATAGAGGAAGACCACTAGGTCCTTTCTTCGTGAACACAACCCCCACCTTCTCTCATCTGATACCAATATTTAACATCTAGTAAGTAATACTGATGATCTTGCATTTCTCCTCGAGGGTTATCTGCGGGAGAATGTCGTACACGATGAGTACTCGGTTTAACCTTCTGAGAGTGTATCCGATCTGGCGGATCACAAAACCGAGTCTTCCAACCATTCTGATTCTGAGTCTTCTCACCTCGACGACCCTCGTGATGATAAGCCGATCCTTGAGATATTCGATGATCTGTCTGATTTTTCTCCATTATATGCATCGGATATCAGTTTTCGCAGAGAGTCTCCTGATCTTCACTTTCCACACCTTTTTGAGACACTGATTGACGTGGAGGATTCCATGACTGATCCATCCTTCTCCACGTTTGATTTCTTCGGCACTACACTTCCACTCCAGTCTGATCCTGAGCCGATGATTTCTTTTGTGCTACCGGATCCCGTATCATTATTCCCATATACTTGGCCGGTAGCAGACACCCGCCTGATTGCATACCTGGGTGTCATTTCTTACATTGTTGATTTTCGTAGTTCATCCACCACGACTACGACGACAGTACGGTATTCGCCTTACAGATGCCGTCCTGAACCTTGATACTGCTTTGTCCTAGCCTTTGTGCCCAGCTAGGGGCGTAAAATCTAGCTCTTATTGAGAGGCACCTCAACATTGTACCCTTTTGTATATACGTGTTTCGTCTTGGTTTGATCATTCTTTCTTCCTTATTTGTTTTCACCCCAGGTCTCGTATAGAATTATCTTTTCTATACTTAGGATATACCTCATCCTAAGTATAGGGGGGTGGAAACACTGAGTTGTTCATATCGTTCTGTTTCATTACTCCTGTCATTGCCTATACTTAAGAATCCTTCACCTTAAATATAGGGGGAGTGATGCCCCTCCATCTCGTATATATTTGTCTTCTTCATCTCTTTCTACCCCTATTTTGCTGCCTATACTTAGGGATATTTTACCCTAAGTATAGGGGGGTAGACCCTGTACATCCTTCCACTCGGATTTCCCTTCATGTATAGCTTGCTATACTTAGGATTACTTGATCCTATGTATAGGGGGAAATACCGAGTTCTCTTGATTCTATTCTTTGATTCATCTTTGTACATACCATTCCTTTTCACGTCCCTATACTAAGCACGAGTTATGTCTTCTTCATCGCTCTTGATCACTCTGAGGACATCGTTCGAGCTAAGTATAGCGGGGTGTGTATATATTCCATATATACTTTAGCAATAACTCGTACTTTGTGTGAGTGTGTTTATAAATAAAAATGGCTAAAAAATCCATAAAAATTTAAAAAATTGTCCTTTGTATATAAAATTCATCTTGCATACTTATTTATGTATAAAATTATTTTTGTACAAATGATTGTAAAATCTTTTTGTGTAAATAGCTTGTAAATATTTTCGTATCAAAAGTTATGTATATAGTACAAAATTTTTGTAAAATGTTCGAAAAACAAAAAGTTTGCAAAAACCTTGTGTAAAATTTTGTAAATATTTTGCAAAACTTCGCATTCATTCATACATCCATGTTTTCAAACATTTTTCAAAAATTTTGCACATGTGTAAATATTTGTAAATTACATCTTTGTAAATAGCATCTGTTGTAAATATTTGCACAGTTTTCCTAAATCATAGTTGACATTTAAACTGGCCTGGAATTAAATTGACAAATGGAGCTTCGTTAAGACCTTAATCCACATAATAATAAGAGGAACCTTAGAGGGCTCAGGATTGGGACTTTTCAGGTCCATTGGGACTTAATTCTTTGAGTCCACTAGGCTATGAACATATGTCATCTTGATGAGCCTAAGTAGAGCACTTAACAACACACACATGACTCTCAGAGACAATGGCTTTACTTGCACCAGCACTTTACACATAGCTCTTCACGGATGAGGTGGTGAGGAGGCAATTTCCTTTGGCTTGGGGTAGCATATGAGGGTAGTACTTCTAGGCGGAACCTCTCTTCTTCTTCTAGTGAAGGAAGTGCGTCTCAACTTGGTCTGATGGTTATGAAGTCTAAATACAGAAGCCGTGGGTTGCAATAAAGCTTCAAAAGAGGGATAGTCTACTGGCTCAAGTGGAAAAAATCCTTTTATATATGCCGCACCAAGTAGATATGTTGTACATATGCACATGGAAAAAAATGTGCAAAAATAAAAGAACTCCAAAAAAAGTGGTGGGTCGGATTGAAAATTTAATAATCCCACCGGAGTGTACATAGTCAAATAAAGCAAAAGCTTATGTTATACATGACCATCTCATGAAGCTTGCAGCGGGAGACTCAGCTACACTAGTTAGAGCTCCCAAGGATACATGGCTACACTGGCCATGGTCCATTCTCTTCTTCCCTCTCTTCTTGAGCCGGTCGCACTTGAACTTAGAAGGGGATACCCCGCTTCTCGAGGAAAGAGTTGTTAGACCGAGGCATTAGAGCTACCGGGTTGAGGGAGGTTGTTTCTTTATTACTTCTGAGGTGGGGAGCTATATATCACTTACACCGTACAAGGAAAGATTCATGGTCATTAGAGTTTGTGTATGTATACTTATTCTGATCTGGTTTATTGAGGAGTATTGACCATAGATTGGTGGAACTTAGAGGTTGTTACGTTTTAAGCTTAAGTCCAAATAAGGTTCCGACAAATTAATAATCCAAAGGTCTGACCGAGCTCCATATTTCAATTTAATGAAGGAAAGTTTAATAATCAACCTTGATTTCGCCTCTTTTTCTTTTTCTTTCTCTTTTGCACTTCTTTTTCAAATAAGTATTTGCTAAGGGACTAGCAAAAGTAAAGTATAGGTTTATTTTAGTTAGAAACTTGAGCAAAATACCATGTAAATATGTGTAAATATCATAAATTGTGAAAATGCATGCATCTTGTAAATATGCATAATTAGCATGTTTTTGAGTAAAAATAAAGGAATAAAGAGAAACAAGAAAAAGAGGGAAATATTTAGAATAAATATTGAGTGACCTAATCCCAAGGGAGGGCTCAACATGGGCCTGATCGCAAAAGAACCCAAGTAGAGAGAGATAAGGTCAATCATGAATGTACATATCCTCATGTATATAAATAAAATTTATTTTCCTCAAAATAAAAACTAAAAAGTGTTGATCACATTTTGTACTTATTTGTAAAAATAAAACTAAAATAAAAATGGAAAAATAAAAGGAAAAAATAAAAAGAAATAAAATTCTCTCTCATCAGTGTCCATAGACTATGCATATACAATAAAATGCCTATTTATTTTCTCCTTGTAAATAAGTAATAAGTCCAATAAAAAATATATTTTTATACTCCATATTTTATGGTGTAAATAAATAAAATGAAAATAAGAAAAATAAAAACAAAAATAAAAATCATTTCCCACCTTGTATATATACCATGTACATATGTATATAAACTTAATTATTTAACTCATTTAAATAAATCATAAAAATAAAATAAAAATAACTTTTTATTCCAAATTTTATGTTGTAAATAAATAAAATGGAAAATTGGAATAATTATACAAAAATAAAAAATCAAAAGTAAAAAAATACATATGCATATATACCTAAATATAATAATAATATAATGTAAATACGCTATATATTTTTCAAAAAATAAATAAAAATCACTAAAAATAGTTTGAAAAATAATAAATATTTTTCATGTTGAAAAGTTTTTAAAATAAAATCATCTATTATTTTTAATTGTATTTCCAAATATTTAATAAATGGGGAATTCTGATTGGTCCACGGGGGATTGTTGACCCCCAATCAACTCTCCCCCGCGGACCTCTTCTTCGCGGATCCGTGCGCCGACCCGTTTTCTCCTATTTTTCGTGTAATGATCTGATCGCCATCAACCGAAACCCCGGACCCCGATTATTCTTGAATCATCCGAGATCCTCGCCCGGAGGTTTGCCTAGGGGTCTGTGCTTCGAGTGACCATGCCCGACTCCATTTAGCCGGACCCTTCCCAGTATAAAGCCACACCTCCGCCGCACTTTTCATGCCATCTTTGGCTCTGCCCTTCCATCCCAGGAATTCCACTACCCTCCTTAGAGTGACAGCTATCCGAGGGCCGTGTCGTAGTGAGGAGGAGGTGTCCCCAGCCACTGACCCAGCGAGTTCTTTCGCTGTGCGCCGCCGCGAGGTGCGTCGAGCCTCGGACCCCGACGAATCCTTGAGGCAAAGACCCCCAGAGCTCCGCCAGCCCATCCACAGTCGACCTCAGCCATCAGGTAGCTTCGACACCTTCTAGATTAACCTAATTTCCATTTACGCCCAATCGCGCCGCCGGCCGATTCACATCGATCCGACCGTTCATTCGATCATCTGACCATCGATTCACGATCACTAGACTCCTACCCACCTTCTTCACCCATCCGATCACCTTGGTTCGCCCCGGAACCAAGAAGAGGACCTCCATCGTCGTCGCCTCGTCGGAGGTCTCCGCTCCGACCCATCTGTTCACCCATTCCACCCCTAACCGGGTCGAGGCACTTTGCCCTCGACCCAGGAGTTTTGCTGTGCCATTTTGCAGGTCAATGAGACCCATCTGAGGGTCCCAACAGTTCGAGCACAACCGCCTTGCTCCTCCGCCGTCGGCGGAGCTCCCCGTAGCTTCTCGACCTCATCAGAGGCACCCACCAGCTGCGGAAGAGTCTGAGCTTCATTTCGCCGATCTCAGCAGCCCAGGAGGAGGTCCCACGTGTACGGAGTGAGCCGACGAAGTTCACCGGAGATGAGTTTTTTCAGGACCTTCAACGATCGTCCGATCAGCCCCTCCGCGCCAGATCTGATCATCGCCGTTTATCTACGGAGCTTCAGCCACCGTCCGATCCACCTAAGGCTCGATCCAGACCGATCATCGATGAAGGGGTGCTCGTCACTCTCAGCCGTTGGATCTACACGTGGCACTCCCTCATCCATCATATCATAATAAAGGGGTAATTTCACTTAGACCCCTATCGTTTTGTTATTTCCATTTAGTCCTGTAATTAGTTTAGTACGTTGATTTTATTTTGGAACATTTGCATTTAGGACCTAAGAATTTTTAGTATTTACAATTTAGTCCTTGTTTATGTGAGCCACGTGCGTCGACACGTGAGGATTTGGGTTATTTGCACATTTAGTCCTGTTGTTCCTGTGAGTTACTGTTTACATATTTTTAAATAGGAATTGCATTTATACCCCTCTATGTCTGAATTACGTGTGTTGCACGTGTTGTTTTGGGCTTTTTGCAAGTTGGACCCCTGAGCTTTATTTATGTGTTATTAATTGGTCCTAGAAATAAGTTTCTTTGCATTTAGGTCCCTACTTGCTGTGTGCCTTGTTTTTATTGAATAAAATATCTAATTAAATTCAAATTAGGTGAAATTTGGATACGGGGCTCCTCCCACTGTGTAAAACATTCCCTAAATTTTTGGGACATTTTAGGCTTTTTACTATTTTTAAAAAATAAAAAATCCGCATTTTTATTACTATTTGAAAAATAAAATCAAAGAAAAATATAAAAAATTGTCTAAAATTCTAAAAAAAATTAAGGATAGTTGGTTTTTGTGTATTTTAGCTTCTATCCATTTTTGAGCTTATTTGGATTCATAAAAACCCTAACATTGAAAATCCCTAAAAATCTTATAAAAATTCTGAAAAATTCTATAAAAATAAAAAAATACAAACACTTTTCCTTTAGTTTAGTTTTTACATATATTTTTCATAAAAATTACCTCCATACTTTTATAGATCAATTTTACATTTTTAATTGATCTTTCAAGTTTGGCTGTACAGTTGCCCATATTTTCCCCCTTTCTTGATTTTTATAAAATCAAATAAAAATTGAAAAATTCTGAAAAATTCACCAAAAACACTTCAAAATATTAAAAACACAAAAATAATTTTGTTTGAATTTTCTATGTATTTTTGAGTGCTTTAATAAATTGTTGTATTTGCTTGTTTTCCCCTTTTCTTACAAAATTTAAAAATAATTAAAAATAATTAAAATCCACCAAAAACATTTTCTTCCTTATTTTTTGATTTTTGACTACTTCGTAGGCCACAAGGCCATCCCATGCTCCTCGAGTCCGACCCTGGTCCCTATACCATGTTAATAAAAGTAGCGAGGACCGCTCTTGATTTTCTTGATTTATCTCTGTTTGGTGGTTCCTACATTTTCTTGATTGACCGATTTGCAAGTGATTGAGGTCGCAACGACCTGAGTTATTTATCTCCCTTAGTCGCTCGTTGGCTTTTCGATTCATCAGAATGGTGCCGTTACTGGGGAGCTTGGCTTTGTAGTCATTTTCGATTTTTTCGCAGCTTTTTATTTCGTGGCTTTTTGTAGATATTTGTATATATTTCCTATATGATCCATTTATATAATTTTCTGGACTGACACACTTTTGTTTCTCTTTCTTGCGAGGGCTCGAGGACCAAGGCGGCTTTTTCGGAAGCCGAAGCAACCACAGGAGTCGGAGGCAGCTTCTTTCTCTACGAAGCCACATGAGAGCGCGAGGAGGAGGAGCCGAAGTTCGGGAGCCGCGAAATAGCCGCGAAATAACCATAGGATTAGCTGAAGATTAGCGTAGTTTATTTTCTGCAAAAAACCATTTTATTGTAATAATACAGGGACAAACTTGGACACTTGGTAGATTTCGGGGTCTGTTTCACCGAGCACCGGTGTGCTCGAGGGACCTCACCGAGATTTTCGACGGTTTCAGAGTTTTGATCTTTTATTTACTGCTCATTTGATTTATGCGGCTTTAGACCTAGCTTAGGAGTTTTCTTTGAGTGTGACGGAATTAATTAAGGCCAAATCCTTAATTATTTGTCTATTCGTATAGATCGATAATTGGACTTAATTAATTAAATTACAAAGAAAAAGCCGGCTTATTTGAGCTCTAATCCACGTGCCTTGAGGAGTCACATACAACGCGTGCAGGAACTGTTGTGGCAGACACCGAGTGGCTCCCAAGATAGGACTCCGGACTTAGGCTCGAGTACCCGGCTACTGTTCTTCACGAGTAGAACTGCTTTGTTTAGGGTCGGTTTTCACGTGCATCATATATGTCGTTTATATTCTGTCTTTACTTTATGCGCAGATCACTCTGCATATAGACTGCTGGAGTCAGCTACGCATTTCTTACTTTGCATGCATCATTGATTCTCGCGCATCGGCTTTTTCGTCTTCTCCCCCCGGTTTTTGGACTTAAAATAATCAGGAGAACCGAAAAACTCGTTAGGCGTTGTTTGATCTGAAAAATATCTAAAAACAAAAACTATAAAATTGGGACTGTTAACCAAACTTGATCTTAAAAGACTTTGACCTAATAATTTATCTTGGGAGAGTAATCCCCTCATTGCCTGGTTTGGATGAGCGAGAGAGTGACCCGCAGCCTAGACTAGTGCCATATCCGATTTCTTGACAGACTACCAGCTTTGTAGTTGGGATAGTTTGTTAGGAGTATTGGATCCCTATCAGCTCGCTTAATCGCTCTGAAAGACTGTGTGGTCACCTAATAAAATAGACAAGATAAAAGACCGAACCTTCACGGTCATCAGCTCTGAGTGCTTAGGTGAATTTGGGGTTTTGCTTGAACGATCTTGTTTGTATTTCCAGATCCCATCCGTTCTCTTCTTCATCTATCTTATCCTCCAGTCATCTATCTTTCTCCCTTCTACCCCCTTCAGTTCTCTTCTTCTCTATATCCCTGGATGATGGACCCCCTCACTTCTTGCCGACTCTTGCGGCTTCTCCATCTTCTTCCCATCAGTTTAGTCTGCCTTCGAGGGAGGTCGGATCTCCGACCAACCTCCCGTTCCCTCCCCCACCCCTTTCATTCTGATGGGCATGCTACACTAGACGTTCGCGGAGATCAGATTGAACAGATACGAGGCCCGGATGATGCCATTGCTGAGTTGAGAGTGCACTTTGCACGAGATCATAGAGAGCAGATGAGAGTATCAGATGTCTCCTATGCCCGTATGGAGGATGAGCAGACAGGACATGGAGCTCAATTAGCTTCGACATTAGGCCCATTCATTCTGGATTTGGAGTTTATTTAGAGACTGCCAACATTCTCAAGAGAGATGCACGAGGAGCCCTATCTTCACCTGTCTAAGTTCGAGGAGTTTTGCAGGACACAGATCTATTCAGACATCACTGCAGAGGAGCTGATGCTGAAGACCTTCCCATTCACACTTCAGGATAGAGCCATACGATGGCACCGACGATTGGGAAGGAGATTCACTACGTGGGGTGACTTACAGTTTGAGTTTCTACAAAGATACTTTCCCAAGCGTAGAGCAGAGATGATGCGGTCCTTGATCACAGAGTTTTCAGTAAACCCCCAGGAGCCACTGTATGAGGCATGGCCGAGGTTTCTTGACCTTTTGAGGAGATTTACTGAGCACGGACTTTCACCGATCGACCTTATCGAGATCTCCACGCGGGGGATGACCGCGGATCAGATAGCACTGGTGATTACCTCATGTGGCGGTTCACACCGCAGAACCGACATTGACTTACTAGATACCATCTCCAGGTTACTTTCACATAGACCATATTTCACGAGATGTCGTAGTCGGGACAACACATGAGGATGTTGCAGTACCAGTTGGGTGTGTCACACTACATGAGGATACAATCTCTACACACCAGCCTGAGGTCTTGGATTCTGCAGCACCACAGAGTATAGAGGACATGACTGCTACAGTGGAGGTTCTGACCCTGAGTTTACTCGAGTTTCCGGTTGTTTTCTAGCTAGAGTTCGAGTCAACCCCAGAGTTTTCAGTTGACAATTTTTGGATATCAGATCTTCTGATACTCCAAGACATGGAGGAGCCCCAGCTACTACAACCAGCGATCCTGCCAGTTCAGAGTCCATCCCCGGATGATTCATCTTCTTTTCTACAGAGACACTTCTCAGAGTCAGACAAATACCTTGACTCAGCTCAGCAGCACAGCTTGATATGGGACACCACTTTGAGAGGCCAGACATAGAGAGTCCCATATTTGAGCCTTTTGTCCTCTACTTTGATGAGACAGACATATTTTTTGAGGACCAGATGCCAGCCAGCATTGCCGCAGAGCGAGGATCAGCCGCAGTCACCTTACCAGCCTCCGCGATGATGACCAGTACCTTCTCCTACTTCCAGATTACCAAGAGCTAGATTTCAGATGATGATGCAACCTAGTGCACAGTGTGGGTGCTTGACAGCAACACAGATGCCCTTATAGATCCTGATGCTCTACTCCTCACTGATGATCTTGCATTTCTCCTCGAGGGTTATCTGCGGGAGAATGTCGTACATGATGAGTACTCGGTTTAACCTTCTGAGAGTGTATCCAATCTGGCGGATCACAAAATCGAGTCTTCCGACCATTTTGATTCTGAGTCTTCTCACCCCGACAACCCTCGCGAGGATAAGCCGATCCTTGAGATATTCGATGATCTGTCTGATTTGTCTCCATTATATGCATCGGATATCAGTTTTCGTAGAGAGTCTCCTGATCTTCACTTTCCACACATTTTTTGAGACACTGATTGATGTGGAGGATTCCATGACTGATCCATCCTTCTCCACGTTTGATTTCTTCGGCACTAAACTTCCACTCCAGTCTGAGCCTGAGCCGATGATTTCTTTTGTGCTACCGGATCCCGAATCATTATTCCCATATCCTTGGCCGGTAGCAGACACCCGCCTGATTGCATACCTGGGTGTCATTTCTTACATTGTTGATTTTCCTAGTTCATCCACCATGACTACGACGACAGTACGGTATTCGCCTTACAGATGCCATCCTGAACCTTGATACAGCTTTGTCCTAGCCTTTTGCGCCCAGCTAGGGGCGTAAAATCTAGCGCTTTTTGAGAGGCACCTCAACATTGTACCCTTTTGTATATACGTGTTTCGTCTTGGTTTGATCATTCTTTCTTCCGTATTTGTTTTCACCCCAGGTCTCGTATAGAATTATCTTTGCTATACTTAGGATATACCTCATCCTAAGTATAGGGGGGTGGAAACACTGAGTTGTTCATATCGTTCTGTTTAATTACTCCTGTCGTTGCCTATACTTAAGGATCCTTCACCTAAAGTATAGGGGGAGTGATGCCCCTCCATCTCGTATATATTTGTCTTCTTCATCTCTTTCTACCCCAGTTTTGCTGCCTATACTTAGGGATATTTTACCCTAAGTATAGTGGGGGTAGACCCTGTACATCCTTCCACTCGGATTTCCTTTCATGTACAGCTTGCTATACTTAGGATTACTTGATCCTAAGTATAGGGGGAAACACCGAGTTCTCTTGATTCTATTCTTTGATTCATCTTTGTACATACCATTCCTTTTCACTTCCCTATACTAAGCACGCGTTATGTCTTCTTCATCGCTCTTGATCACTCTGAGGACATCGTTCGAGCTAAGTATAGGAGGGAGTGTATATATTCCATATATACTTTAGCCATAACTCGTACTTTGTGTGAGTGTGTTTATAAATAAAAATGGCTAAAAAATCCATAAAAATTTAAAAAATTTTCCTTTGTATATGAAATTCATCTTGCACATACTTATTTATGTATAAAATTATTTTTGTACAAATGATTGTAAAATCTTTTTGTGTAAATAGCTTGTAAATATTTTCGTATCAAAAGTTATGTATATAGTACAAAATTTTTGTAAAATGTTCGAAAAACAAAAAGTTTGCAAAAACCTTGTGTAATTTTTTGTAAATATTTTTCAAAACTTCGCATTCATGCATACATCCATGTTTTCAAACATTTTTCAAATATTTTGCACATGTATAAATATTTGTAAATTACATCATTGTAAATAGCATCTTTTGTAAATATTTGCACAGTTTTCCTAAATTATAGTTGACATTTAAACTGGCCTGGAATTAAATTGACAAATGGAGCTCGGTTAAGACCTTAATCCACATAATAATAAGAGGAACCTTATAGGGCTTAGGATTGAGACTTTTCAGGTCCATTGGGACTTAATTCTTTGAGTCCACTAGGCTATGAACATATGACATCTTGATGAGCCTAAGTAGAGCACTTAACAACACACGCATGACTCTCAGAGACAATGGCTTTACTTGCACCAGCACTTTACACATAGCTCTTCACGGATGAGGTGGTGAGGATGCAGTTTCCTTTGGCTTGGGGTAGCATATGAGGGTAGTACTTCTAGGCGGAACCTCTCTTCTTCTTCTAGTGAAGGAAGTGCGTCTCAACTTGGTCTGGTGGTTATGAAGTCTAAAGATAGAAGCCGTGGGTTGCAATAAAGCTTCAAAAGAGGGATAGTCTACTGGCTCAAGAGGAAAAACTCCTTGTATATATGCTGCACCATGTAGATATGTTGTACATATGCACATGAAAAAAATGTGCAAAAAGAAAAGAACTCCAAAAAAGTGGTGGGTCGGATTGAAAATTTAATAATCCCACCGGAGTGTACATAGTCAAATAAAGCAAAAGCTTATGTTATACATGACCATCTCATGAAGCTTGCAGCGGGAGACTCAGCTACACTAGTTAGAGCTCCCAAGGATACATGGCTACACTGGCCATGGTCCATTCTCTTCTTCCCTCTCTTCTTGAGCCGGTCGCACTTGAACTTAGAAGGGAATACCCCGCTTCTCAAGGAAAGAGTTGCTAGACCGAGGCATTAGAGTTACCGGGTTGAGGGAGGTTGTTTCTTTATTACTTCTGAGGTGGGGAGCTACATATCTCTTACACCGTACAAGGAAAGATTCATGGTCATTAGAGTTTGTGTATGTAGACTTGTTCTGATCTGGTTTATTGAGGAGTCTTGACCATAGGTTGGTGGAACTCAGAGGTTGTTAAGTTTTAAGCTTAAGTCCAAATAAGGTTCCGACAAATTAATAATCCAAAGGTCTGACCGAGCTCCATATTTCAATTTAATGAAGGAAAGTTTAATAATCAACCTTGATTTCGCCTCTTTTTCTTTTTCTTTATCTTTTGCACTTCTTTTTCAAATAAGTGTTTGCTAAGGGACTAGCAAAAGTAAAGTATAGGTTTATTTTAGTCAGAAACTTGAGCAAAATACCATGTAAATATGTGTAAATATCATAAATTGTAAAAATTCATGCATCTTGTAAATATGAATAATTAGCATGTTTTTGAGTAAAAATAAAGGAATAAAGAGACACAAAGAAAACGAGGGAAAATATTTAGAATAAATATTGAGTGACCTAATCTCAAGGGAGGGCTCAACATGGGCCTGACCGCAAAAGAACCCAAGTAGAGAGAGATAAGGTCAATCATGAATGTACATATCCCCATGTATATAAATAAAATTTATTTTCCTCAAAATAAAAATTAAAAGTATTTATCACATTTTGTACATATTTGTAAAAATAAAACTAAAATAAAATGGAAAAATAAAAGAAAAAAATAAAAAGAAATAAAATTCTCTCTCATCAGTGTACATAGACCATGTATATACAATAAAATGCCTATTTCTTTTCTCCTTGTAAATAAGTAATAAATACAATAAAAAATATATTTTTATACTCCATATTTTATGGTATAAATAAATAAAATGAAAATAAGAAAAAGAAAAACAAAAATAAAAATCATTTCCCACCTTGTATATATACCATGTACATATGTATATAAACCTAATTATTTAACTCATGTAAATAAATCATAAAAATAAAATAAGAATACCTTTTTATTCCAATTTTATGTTGTAAATAAATAAAATGTAAAATTAGAATAATTGTATAAAAATAAACAATAAAAAATAAAAATAAAAAATACATATGCATATATACCTAAATATAATAATAATATAATGTAAATACGCTATATATTTTTCAAAAAAATAAATAAAAATCTAAAAAATAGTTTGAAAAATAATAAACATTTTTTATGTTGAAAAGTTTTTAAAATAAAATCATCTACTATTTTTAATTGAATTTCCAAATATTTAATAAATGGGGAATTCTGATTAGTCCACGGGGCATAGTTGACCCCCGGTCAACTCTCCCCCGCGGACCGTTTTCTCCTATTTTTCGCGCATTGATCCGATCGCCATCAACCGAAACTCTGGGCCCCGATTATTCTTGAATCATCCGAGATCCTCGCTCGGAGGTTTGCCTAGGGGTCCGTGCTTCGAGCGACCCTGCCGAACTCCATTTAGCCGGACCCTTCCCAGTATAAAGCCACACCTCCGCCGCATTTTTCACGCCATCTTTGGCTCCGCCCTTCCATCCCAGGAACTCCACTACCCTCCTTAGAGTGACAGATATCCGAGGGCCATGTCGCAGTGAGGAGGAGGTGTCCCCAGCCACTGATCCAGCGAGTTCTTTCGCCGTGCGACACCGCAAGGTACGTCGAGCCTCGGACCCCGACGAATCCTTGAGGCAAAGACCCCCAGAGCTCCGCCAGCTCATCCACAGTCGACGTCAGCCATCAGGTAGCTTTGACACCTTCTAGATTAACCTAATTTCCATTTACGCCCAATCGCACCGCCGGCTGTCGCAGGCCGATTCACATCGATCCCACCGTTCATTTGATCATCTGACCATCGATTCACGATCACTAGACTCCTACCCACCTTTTTCACCCATCTGATCACATTAGTTCGTCCCGGAACCAAGAAGAGGACCTTCATCGCCGTCGCCTCGCCGGAGGTCTCCGCTCCGACCCATCTGTTCACCCATTCCTCCCCTAACCGGGTCGAGGCACTTTACCCTCGACCAGGAGTCTTGCTGTGCCATTTTGCAGGTCAATGAGACCCATCTGAGGGTCCCAATGGTTCGAGCACAGCCGCCTTGCTCCTCCGCCGTCGTCGGAGCTCCCCGGAGCTTCTCGGCCTCATCGGAGGCGCCCACCAGCTGCGGAAGAGTCTGAGCTTCATTTCGTCGATCTCAGCAGCCCAGGAGGAGGTCCCACACGTACGGAGTGAGCCGGTGAAGTTCGCCAGAGATGAGTTCTTCCAGGATTTATGCGATCGCCCGATTAGCCCCTCCGCGCCAGATCTGATCATCGCCGTTTATCTGCGGAGCTTCAGCCACCGTCCGATCCACCTAGGGCTCGATCTGGACCGATCATCGACGAAGGGGTGCCCGACGCTCTCAGTCGTTGGATCTACACGTGGCACCCCCTCGTCCATCATATCATAATAAAGGGGTAATTTCATTTAGGCCCCTATCGTTTTGTTATTTCCATTCAGTCCTATAATTAGTTTGGTACGTTTATTTTATTTTGGAACAATTGCAGTTAGGACCTTAGACTTTTTAGTATATGCAATTTAGTCCTTGTTTATGTGAGCCACGTGCATCGACACATGAAGATTTGGGTTATTTGCACATTTAGTCCTGTGGTTCCTGTGAGTTACTGTTTACATATTTTTAAATAGGAATTGCATTTATATCCCTCTGTGTCTGAATCACGTGTGTTGTGCGTGTTGTTTTGGGCTTTTTGCAAGTTGGACCCTTGAGCTTTATTTGCGTGTTATTGGTTGGTCCTAGAAATAAGTTTCTTTGCATTTAGGTCCCTGCTTGCTGCGTGCCTTGTTTTTATTGAATAAAATATCAAATTAAATCCAAATTAGGTGAAATTTGGAAACATGGCTCCTGCCACTCTATTTTTTTTGGGAATTTTTGAGGCTTTTTACTATTTTTAAAAATCAAAAATACGCATTTTTATTACTGTTTGAAAAAGAAAATCAAAGAAAAATATAAAAATTTGTCTAAAAATTCTAAAAAAATAGGGATAGTTAGTTTTTTTGTATTTTAGCTTCTGTCCATTTTTGAGCTTATTTGGATTCATAAAAACTAAAATTGAAAAGCCCTAAAAATCTGATAAAAATTATAAAAATTCTATAAAAATAAAAAATACAACTCTTTTTCTGTAGTTTAGTTTTTACATATATTTTTCATAAAAATTGCTCCAGACTTTTATAGATTAATTTTATATTTTTAATTGATCTTTCAAGTCTGGATGGACAATATCCCATATTTTCCCTCTTTCTTGATTTTTAAAAAATCAAATAAATATTGAAAAATTCACCAAAAATACTTCAAACTATTAAAAACACAAAATAATTTTGTTTGAATTTTCTGTGTATTTTTTAGTGCTTTAATAAATTGTTGTATTTGCTTGTTTCCCCTTTTCTTACAAAATTTAAAAAAATTTTAAAATAATTAAAATCCGCCAAAAACATTTTCTTCCTATTTTTCGATTTTTGACTACTTCGTAGGCCACAAGGCCATCTCGTGCTCCTTGAATTCGACCCTGGTCACTATACCAGGTTAATAAAGTAGCGAGGACCGCTCTTGATTTTCTTGATTTATCGCTTTTTGGTGGTTCCTACATTTTCTTGATTTATCGATTTGCGAGTGATTGAGGTCGCAACGACCTGAGTTATTTATCTCCCTTAGTCGCTCGTTGGCTTTTTGGTTCATCAGTGTCCAAAGCACACAACCGATGAATATCTATTTCATCACTTTTATTCTTTAAATTTGGACTTCAGTCCCTAGTTAAATGCATGTATATAACATTATTTGCATTCAAATACATTCATTATTTATTGTAAAAATATTGTATAAAATACATTATTTAAATAAAAAATAAAAGAATAAAGGAAATAAGAAAAAAATTTCAAAGGTATTTTATGACCCTAAACCCCAAGACCTAAACATCATGATAACGGGGGTCAACAAGTAAAAAGTGGGGGGAGATAAGGGTAAAAAACATCAATAGAAATCATATTTTTTATTCTTCAACAATATAATTTTGGGACTTATTTTATTCTTTATTATTTATACCTCAAATAAAGAAACCTTATATATGAAAGTTGTAGAAAAAATACATAGAAATTACAAAATTTATTTCACATAAAAATAACACAATTGTGCATTCTACACCTAGAATAAAATTTCAAAATCCAAACTTCACAGACCAATATCTTCTCATAAATACTCAAAATGCATCAAAATAACATTTAATTATATATAGCTTTTAATTAGCTATTTAATGAAGATGGTTTCATTTAATTTAGAGTTAAGATGCAAAAGTTAGGTTTTGGGCCCTATTGTACAATCAACATGAATAAAATACTCATTTTATTTATTCTTTAAATTTTCATTATTTTATTATTTTATAATTTTGTAAATATTATTCATATTATATTACATATTTAGAATACAATAAGTATTAAAAATAAAATTAAACAAAGAAGTGTATATATATGAACTACCCATACTTATACCTATATAATAAATACATCTATTTAATTAAGTGTACAAATAAATTCATAAAATACAATAAAAATATATTCATGTCTAATTGAATAATATATAAATATATAAATTGTGTATATAAAATAATAAAATACAAAATAGGAAATAAAAATAAAATATTCAATATATAGGTATATACACCTATAATTATACTTGTGAATAATAAATTATAATAAATTGCCTCGTAAAAATAAATAAAAATGGGAATAAAATACTATAGAAAATTAATAAACATTTTTTATTTTATAACCTAAATTTAATTGATTCATTTAATAATTACTAATCATTTTACAGGGTATGTTTCCTTGTATTTTCCTGATTGGTCCACGTGGATCAACCAGATTGTGTCATTTGTTGGCCCTAGTCAACGACCCCCTCCGCCTTCTCTGCTCTGACACCTGCCACGAGCACTCAACTTTTCTCCATTTCCCTTAAAGATCTAATGATCAAATCACCATGAGCCTTGAAAAAAATACAGGTGGGATCGCTGTGATTCACACAAGATCTTTAAATCCCATCATATCTTCTTCAAATCGACCTCCATTTGATTTGCAAGTTAGCCCTAACCCTAGTTTATAAATAACAACCCATTTTTGTTCTTTGATTATTTGGTCACTCTTCAAACCCTGAAATCTTTTGCCTTGTGTGCATGTGTGTTCGTGGTGACAAAGAGAGCATCCCCCAAGATTGAGGCGGTACTAGGAGGAGAGGAGGCAGTCAAAGGCGTCGTGACAGTGAGGTTTCACTCCTTGGTGAAAACCAAGTTTGAGCTGTGCTTTTTATTCAATTTTAGGTGGTTTTAGTTAATGTCATTTCATTCTTGCATTGAGTTTCGTAATTAGATTATAGGTTTAGGTAAAAGTAAAGATTCGATCGTTGGAGCTCACTGCCCCAGCCATGTTCCACCATGAATCCGACGTGTTCCGCCATGTTTATCATGTCCATCTTCTTCCCTATCACATGCAGCATCTTTTCCAGGCTTTGAGCCAACCTGATCCTTCCTGGGTCAGCGAATCAAAATTCCTCCTCTGCCTTTCATCGAAGCTCCTCTGCTCGCCTTCATTTTCATGCATAATAGCTTCATTCTGGCTCGAGGAAATTCACCTCACACCTTGAGTTTTCCTCTGCAGGCATGCGATGCCAGAGACCTCTGAAGGTTCGATTCCACAATAGAGGGAGGCTCCCAGGTGCCCCATTTTTCATTGAGCTCCAGGCCTCTTCCAACGAGGCTCGAACTTTCTTGATGGTGCCAAACAATGCGGGATGCTTCCAGGAAGCTCAGGCGACCGTGAGTGAACCCCCAGGTGATCGGGATGAGGCGATACACACAATCGAAGGAAGGGCATGGAGGTGTTCTTTGTTCTTCCTTATACCTCCATAGCCGTTGGATGTCATGTGAGGCCCATATCTAATCTGGGCCATTGAAATGAGACGAAACCGGTGCCATGTCCCTACAGTTGATCGAGTTAAGTGGCACCTACGTGGTGTAATCACAGCCATTCGCTTTCTCTGATTAGGGGTAAATATCACTAATATCCCTTCATCTTTCCTTTATTTTATTTATTTTATTTTAATTTAATATTAAAATTTCGATCTGAAGTGTAATTGTGGTAAATTTTATGGAGCACCTTGCCTTCTCATGTATTTACATTCGTGTTCATGCCAACTCACCTCATGTGGTGCCCCACGTGAGTTGAACATTTTGCGAGCATACCCCTATGTGTTTCTATATTTCTAATAAGTCCAAAATTTTGTATATTCAGTATTAATTTTTGTAGATAATTTGTAAAGAAGATCTTGAACTGTTTGTAAGTTGCACATATGCCCTTACTGGGTGCATATATATATAAATATTCGTTGATAAATTACAAGTATTCCCTAGATTTTGTTTTATAGTCATAAATGCATGGAAACTTCTTTTTATTTGCAATTTGGTCCATATCAGCTTATTCGATTTTGTGCATATTTGTTTAATTTTTTATAAATATCATCCGTGCTCCAAAAAATATGCAAAAAATACGATAAGGTACCTCGATGCATGTTCTTTCACGTCATATATTTAGTTTTGCATTTTATGCATTACGCATATATATTAAAATTCAAAAAGGACATTTTTACCCTATTTGACTTAGAAATACCTAAAAATTAAAAATTATTTTTGAAAAATTCCAAAAAAATCTACATTTGGTCTATTATAATATCTTATAGCATCAGACCAAAAATCCATAAAATAGAAAAAGAAAATGATGAAAAAATTAACAAGCTCTAAAATCCTATAAAAATATAAAAATTCTTCAAAAATGCCAAAAATATTAGCTTCTATTTGATAATTTTAGTTATACATATTATTTTATATTAAAATTAGTTCTAAGAATTTTCACTTATTTAGTATTTTTAAATATCAAAACAATTTTGCCTATTTATCAAGCCTCTGATTTGTATATTTTGGAAATTTAAAATTCCTAAATCAGTAAAATACTTGAAAATAAAAAAAATATTGGAAGAAAATAAAAAACACAACAACATTTTAATTTTCAAATTTTGATTATTTTTTATATATCTTTATAATTATACTACTCTGTATTGTATTATATCCCTGTATATACCTATATATAGTTTATATCATTATTAACTATTACAAATACATTAAAAATATTTTAAAACCCAAATAATATATATATTTAAACATGACTATATTTTATTAATTTTTTTCTGATTTTTTTATATTTTGTATATTTATTATCATATAATACTATATCATATATTATTATATATATTCATATACTCTTATATATATATTTATATCATATTGTATAATATTTAATTTAAAAAGAAATTAAAATCAAAAAAAAAAAATAAAATAAAAAACTAAATATAAAATAAAAAATAATTACTTTATTTAATTAAAAACCCACACATTAATCCATTTATTAATTGATTGTACAAAATACATATTATTATTTATTCATTATTTATTTATAAATAATAATTTAGACCACCTTGTTTGCTCCATGTGTTTGATACTCTATCATACTTACACCTATACACATTTGTAGTAGAGTTATAATAAATTTTAACTCACACATATTTATCGCTCGAAAATTTTATCGGTTGATTGTTGATCAGAGGGACACTCAGCCATGCAGCGATTGCTAATTGTGTTTGATTAGCAGACCAATGTGAAACTCACTCTATCAACAACCCATCCTCAAAGGTAGATCGAGCTAGAATGGTCTGCTTCACAGACCTCAAGGAGACTGCACCTTCTCCAAGGGTAAAGACATACCCGGTAACACAATTACTCCCAGACTCCTCTATTTTTCCTATCCAACTTGCATCGCTATATCCTTCTAGTACAGATGGATGTCTATCATAATGCAAACTAAGGAAAATAATTCCCATCAAGGACTTCTATACACGATCCAGAGCCTCCCTGTGAGTACAATCATGACAATTAGTGTATCCACTCAGCTTTGCAACCAAGAATGAAATATCGGGTCTCGTGCTATTTGCAAGATACATTAAGTTTCCTATCACTTGTGAATCCCTTAGTTGAGCAACATGTACTCCATTCTTATTCTTAAACAATGTTTTGGATGAATCAAAAGGAGTGCTTACAACTTTGCAATCTTGATATCCAAACTTCTCAAGTACATTCTCAACATATGAGATTGAGAATTTACAATCCCATCAGCCGATCTTATCAGTTTCAGACCCAAGATCACATCAACAACACCCATGCATTCATCTCAAACCTGTTACTTAAGAATGCTTTAGTCTCATTAATAATCCTCGCATGTGATCCAAACAACAATATGTCATCAACATACAAGAACAAGACAAAACACTCATCACCTCTCACCTTGGAATAGATACATTAGTCAGATTCATGAACTTTAGAGCCACATGAAAAAGTAGTTTTGTCAATTTTTCTTGCCATTTCTTGGTGCTTGTTTCAATTCGTAAAGTGAGTTAACAAGCTTGCAAACTCTTCCCTTATTCCCAAGAGTCACAAGCCCAACAAGTTGATCCATATAGATCTCCCCCTCAAGATCACCATGTAAGAAGATGGTATTTACATCTATCTAGTGGATTGAGAGATAATATACAGATGTTAGTGCTATAAGCATTCAGAGGTTGTCATCCTAATCACAGCGAATAAGTATCAAAATAATCGATGCCTCGCTTTTGTCGAAATCCCTTAGCAACTAATCTGAACTTATACTTTTCAATTGATACATACGGCCTAATCTTTCTCTTAAACACCCATTTGCACCCAATGGCAGATCACCCTTTAGATAAATCAACCAGCTCCCAAGTTCAGCCATAATATTGACAGATTCTGATGATGGGGATGATCATCCCGCGTTAACTATGAAATTAATCTAATATCATTGTCACCCAAATTAATCAGTGCAATCAGTGAGAAAAATCAACCACTTATAAAATCAATCAATCAATCAATCAATGTAAGCGGCTTCGCTATTTCATTTACCTGGTATAGCGACCATGGTCGAACATAAGGAACATGATTGGAAACTAAGTGGTCAGCTTTCTGAAAACAAAGTTTTTTTGGTGGTTTTTTAATTTTTCCATTTTTTAATGTACAATGAAATAGAAACAAGCACAAAAGACACACACACGACACTCTTTTTATATTTTTCAAAAGTATAAAAAAGCTCAAAATATTATGGTAAAAATATTTTGGGTTTTAATTTTTAATTGTTTTTGGTAATTTTTGTGGGATTTTAGATGTTTTTGTGATTTTATAAAAATCAAACAGTGATAAAAAGACTAAACATTGCACAATCAGGACAATTTGCAAATTAAAATGCTTAAGATGCCCAAAATTCATGTATGATGATAAAATACAAGTAAAAATCTACAAAGAAAAACTGAAAACAATATTTTTGGATTTTTCTTTTATTTATATATTTTTATAAGTTTTGGGTATTTTGTAACTTTTAGAGTTCTTATAAAGATTTTTCAAACAAAATTAGTACTGGAGATAAAGACAATAGAATACAACTACATAAAATTTTATAAAGACAACAGAATACAACTACATAAAATTTTATGGAATTTTTAAGTGATTTTCAAATTTTCATGACACAAACAGTCATTTTTAGGAGTTTTTGAAGTTTAAAATATAAAATAAACCAATTTGGCAAGTCAAACTTACTACATAAATAATAGGCATGAAGGAGCTAACATGTATTTTTGTAGAATTTTTAAGGCCAACTTGATATTTATTGCATTCAATAAAAAACATGAAGTTAGAAACAACTTACATGGGACATTCCATAACTGAAATAAGTTATAAGGTTTGGCAGATAAGAAATACTAAAGCTCATGGGCTAAAAAGCAATTTGTCTGCTCGAATCGTGTGTAACATGTTATCCAGGTACACAGGGTGATGAATCCACATTTCATCGTCTTTATTCTATCATTTTGGCCTCAAAAACCCTAGCAAATGCCTGAAAATAACATTAAATAGAGTAATTTAGCATCCATGCATATGTGTGTAAAAAGTGTGTAAAATACTAATTTTAATGCCAAAATTATAGAATAAAGAAAAGAAAAATAATAAAATATTGTAAATATTTTATGACCCAAAACCCCGAGACCTAGGCATCTTGATGAATAGGTCGACAATGAATAAAGTAGGGGGAGATAAGGTCCAAATACCTATATTTATTAATTCATTCTTTATCCATTTTGGGACCTATTTTTGGTCCCACTTTTTATACATAAAATAAAGAAACTTTGTACATGAAAGTTGTAGATATTTCTATATAGAAAAAAATACAAAATTGATTTCACTGAAAAATAATGTACAGATAAAAAGTTATGGTCTGAATAAAAATCCAGAATCCCAACTTCCCAGACCTGTATCTCACAAATAAAAACTCCAAATGCAGCAAACTCACCTTTAATTGTATACAGAATAAAATAATCTATTTAATGGTGGTGGTTTCGCATTTGGTAGAGCTACGGTTTAAAAGTTGAGTTTTGGACCCACATTGTATACCTGCACAGCTTAAAATATTCAATTTATTCTTTAATCATTATTTTTGTATTTTTATTTTTTATAATTTTATGAATATTATTTATAAAACTTATGTACATTAAAACAGGAAGAAAAACCCAAATAAAACTCAAAATAAAAATAAATGTAAATAAAATGCACATGTATTATACTTATGTACACACCTATACAATATCTACTTATATTTTATTAAATACACAAAACATATCAATAAAATAAAATAAAAATATATTTGTGTATATAAAAGTATTCTATAATTGTAGAAAATAATAAATATAAATAATAAAATTAAAATATACAAAATAAAAATTAAAGACTAAAATATATAGGTAATATACCTATATAGGGTGTAAAAAAGCAACTTGTAAAAATATATCTCATAAAAATAAATAAAAATTACCATAAAATACTTCATAAAATTACAAACATTTTTTATTTAATAATCAAAATTTAATTAATTCGTTTGCTATTTTTAATTCATTTTATAAGGTTTTTCGCCAAGGAATTTTCTGGTTGGTCCACGTGGACCAACCAGATAACTCCATTGGTTGACCTCGGTCAACTCCCTGACCGAGGTCTGAACCTTGTCAGAAGTGCATTTGACCCACTTTCATCCATTTTTCGAGGACACCTCAATCACCAATTGGTGATGGTATCTTCATGAAATCTCTTCCTCGATCAATGGTGAATCACGCCTAAGTGATTCCTTGGGCTAAGGACCTCTGATCGAGGCGTTTGACCCTCATTTTCCACGCCGCCCGTCAACCCTTCAAAAGGGCACCCCAGACTTCGATTTGAAGTTTGATCCTTCTTCCGCCATATCCACCCTAAAACCCCTAGCCCTTCGTTCTCCTGGTGACAACCGTCATCGAATCGAGCCTGGGTTTGAGTCGTTTGGCGTCGAATCGAAGAGATCCGACCCTCGCCGGAGCTCCGTCGCGTCTTCCAGCCCGACGCCTCTGGTGAGCCTCACCCCCTTCTTTTCCTTTTTCTTGTAGCTCTAGCTTAGCATAGCTTCGCCCAATAGCAGTTTTGATTTTTATCGCATTAATCGTCGGGAATCCTCGATCAAATCCCACTGCGGAGCTGAGCTCCGCCCGCCGCTTTCGGTTGTTCCCCGCATCCATCCGACCACCTGTCGCCTCCATCTTCTTCCTCGTCGCTCCGTCATCACGCGCCACCCTTCCATCTCCCTCGATCTCACCCAGATCGAGCCGCCTAGCTCCATTCTCTGCCGCTCATCGGAGCTCCACGCCCGAGCCACCTTCCGCTTCCATCGCATCGTCAGACCCCACCAGTAGCTTCGCTTGGATTTTGCGCGACTAACCTTGCAGGTCGGAGCCAAGGAGAAGGCTCCTTAGACCCTCGAAAGCCCCAGGAGCAGCCCCCCCGGTCGCCTCCGCCGTCCGAGCTCTCCACCCCGTCGCAGCCTCGCCTGAGACCACCGTCAGACGCGGAGGGGCCCCAGTATCATTTTGCCCTTGATCCTAGGGCCGGAGCGGCCGTGTGTCGGCCGGCTGCAGTCGCCAGCCAAACCTCGCCGCGGGAGGTGTTCTTCGTGACCCTCTCCCCGCCGTTGGATCAGGAGCCCGCCTCCAGGCGCACAGGAGCCGTCGGATCGCCACGCTTCCCCCGCCATCCGATCTACCACCCACGATCTAATCCTAGCCGCCCAGGATAAAGGGGTACCCGTCGTTCGATGCTCGCCACGTGTCCAAGTGAAGCTCCATCAGCCGCACAATCTGGAACTTGGGTATTTTGCATTTTAAGCCCAAGCATTTCTGTATTTAAGTTTTAGTCCTAAAACTTTAGTTTCCAATTTAAAAGTTTTTGTAAAAATTTGCACTTAGGCCCCTGAACTTTCTTTATTTGCACTTTAGTCCTCGCCACGTCACCTCACGTGACTAGGGCACGTGCCTTTTGGGTATTTTACGTTTTTGGTCCCGAACTTTCATGTATTTGCATTTATACCCCTGTGCGTAGTTAATTAAATATGTTTTTGGTAAAATTGCATGTTCGCCCTGCCGGTTTCTTTTATTTGCAAATATGCCCCGTGAATGATATATCACGTGTTCTGCACGTGTCTTTTGCTGAAATCTGCACCTAAGCCCCTGGATGTTTCTATAATTGCATTTATACCCTTGTCAGGCTTAGGATTTTTGTGTGCTTGATCTATTTATTTCACACATCATCTAAGTGCCAAAAATTCTCAAAAAAATAGACTTAAGCTCCTGTCAACTTGCCATTGCATGCCATATTTTTATTTTTTTATTTTTGTCGCATTTTATTATTTATCAAAAATCAAAAACATGTTATTTCAGCACTGTCTAGCTTAGAAAATACCAAAAAATATTAAAAGTCCTTAAAAAATTCCAAAAATATTCCCTACTGTGTATTTTGACCTACTTTATTTTCATTCCATAAACCACTAACAATTTCCAAAGAAAAACCTTAAAAATTGAAAAATACTTAAAAACTTCAAAAAAATATAAAAAATTGTAAAAAATCCCAAAAATTGTAAACTCAAGTTCTGTAGTCTCCTATTTTTATTATCTTTATTTCAAAATTAGTTTGAAAAATTTTTGTGGCTGTTTGCTATTTTTAATTCCCATTTTATCCCCAGCCAGTAGCTTATTCACTGTTTTGCTTTATTTTGCTATTTAAAAATACCAAAAACATTCTGAAAAATCCTCAAAAATCACAAAAACAGTAGAAAATTATAAAAATCTCAAAAAAATTTTATTTCTGAATTTTTGGATATTTTTGCATATTTTTATAAATAGTGTAGCACCTCCTTTATTCCCTTGTTTATATTTTCCAATAGTGAAAAAGAAAAACATATAAAATATAAAATAAAAAAATCAGAAAATTAAAAATTAAAATACAAATCTAAAAATTAAAAATTAAATAAAAATTAAAAAATTAAAAACCCACAAAAAATTTGGATTGGCTAAGTAGTCTAATTGACCTAGGTTTTGACTTTGTCTATTCTGCACCTTTGTTTCCTGTGTTCGACCCCTACTTGCTTGCCATTGTACATTTTTAGTAGGGTATAGTAAATTTTAATCCTTAGTATTGATTGCCTGATTGATTGTTTGGGTTAATTGTTTACGAACGAGGAGGCTTGAGTAGTCGCATCAGCGACAGTGAGTCTGATTTGTCAGACCACTATTTAACAGCTCTCGCTTTTATCGTTTTTCACAGGGGTATAAATACAAATATCAAAACATATATTTCATTGCTTAATAGATAAAGATTACATGATGAATATTACAAATAACCCAAATAACATGTGGGGATGCATGTGACTCGGACTCGGTTGGACTAAAGTGCAAATATAAAAACTAGAAGGTCTGAACTACAAATGTTTTTAACTACATGTTTATTTACTAAATTAAAAAGAAATAAGAAAACATGTAAGGATAATAAGGAAATATACCCAGAAGGCATGTGAGGTGCTTGTGGGAGTTCTAATGGCTTTCTGTAAAAGGATATGACAGTTGGAGTCGAGGCGCGTGTGTATGGCTCTGATCAGCCATTATCTGTGCTCCGGAGGCTATGAAAATCTACTAAACATTTGGCTCAGATCTGTGACTAATCTTATCTTACGTTGTAAAAGGAATGAGCCCAAATGACCCAGATCAGATATAGGCGGAGATTGGAGATTGGATGGCTCTAGAAGGAACAGTAAGAACATAGATCAGGCGAGTTTCGATCGGATGTGCATGGTGATCCTAGATGCTGATCGACTCGTGAGGAATTCCTACACCTTCGTGGAAGTGCTCCGCGTCGTATAAAGGGCTCCGATGGGGATAACAGACCGATGTGTGTTGTGGTGATGCTCCTCCTGGAGCTGCACCGCAAGAGCAGCCTGAGCACCAATAGAGGCCCCTTACGCGAACCAACACATGCAAAGGGTAGCAGGATTCGGGGGCGTTGCTAGGTCCGGTTATTGCATGAAATACATAAGAGAAGCGATGAGGGATGGGTTTGGGACTTCCGACGCAAGCAGGGAAAGAAGTCCAAACCAAATCTGGCTCAGATGATCCGGATATGGGTGATCAGAGTGTGGTAGGAGATGGAGGGCGAGTCATGATAAAGATCTAAATGGTGAGATGCGAGTGTTGGGGCCCCGAACTCGGTGGTTGGATCTATCGAACTGGCGGTGGATGATATGGATGAAATCGAAATGAACGTGGAAATGAGGGAGATATAATGCATAACTGAACATACTGATGAGTCAAGAGCTCCAGGCGAAGTGGTTGGTGAGGTAATGGCCTCAATCGGGCTGCGACGGACCACAGAGGCTAAACGCGGCGGAGGTCTGGCGATGTAGCTTGAGCGTCGTAGATTCAACACCAATCCGAGCTCCGAAGGTTGCTCTAGGAAGCTGTCACTCAGCTGGAGGTGGCTAGGGGTAAAAAGGGTGGCGAGGAATGAGCTAAGAAGATGGAGAAGAAGAAGAGAGAATATACATGAATGTCTCATGATCTGGAAAGATTGATCGGTGGAGCGAAACCCTAGATAGATCCGAATCCTCCCTAGGGATCCACACGGATCATGGATCCTAGGAGAGGAATCGAGCACTGAAAGCGAGGCAAAAGGAGGTCAGATTAGATCGGTAAAATATGAGAAATGGACTCCGGCGAAGGGGAGTCAGGCCGACCCGACTGGGTGGAGAAGGTTAACCGAGGTCAACGATCCTAGTGGACCAATCAGAATGCAGAGTTTATAAAAATAATAGGATATTAAATATAAATAGTAAATGTTTTTAAAATAAAAAGTATATAAAATAAAAAATGGTTATTTATTTATAAGATATATTTATATGATTTTTTATTTTTATGAAAAAAATAGGACATATACAGTCTATTGTGTTATATACATGTATACTATACCTATGTATTATGTACATGTATTTTTTATTTTATTCTTTTTTTATAAAAATAATTATTTTATATTTTTTATTTCCAAAATAAGTTGAGGAGTATAAAATTATTTTTATTTTATTTTTATAATTTTCATAAGGGCATTAAATAAATAGGTATTGTATACATGCAAGTGTCTTTTATATAATGAAATGTGGATTTTATTTTTTATTTTTATTTTGTTTTTATGATTTTTATTTTTATTTTTATATTATTAGTAGAGCTTTATACAAGTATGTAAAAATAATAAGATATTTATATTTTGTCAAGATAAATATATATAATTATTTGTACAAGTATAGGTGGTATTTACAATACATAATGCACCCTATTTTCCTCTATTTATTTTCTTGTCGATCATGTAAAGTATAGACCTTCTCTTGGGGTCTGGGTCACTCCGTATTTATTCTAAATACATCATTCTTTTTGTTTTCTCTTTATTTTTTTATTTTTGAGAAATCAATGCTAATTATGCAGTATTAACAAAGACATGTACAATGTTAAGTTATTATATTTACAGGTATTTATAGATGGTTTTGCTAAAAGATAAAGCTAAAATAAAAGCAAAAAGGCAGAGAATCGTAGATTCATCATCCCCCTATACTTTACCTTTGCTAGTCCCTTAGCAAACACTTATTTAAAAAAGAAGTGAAAAAGAAAACAAGGAAAGAAGAAGACCAAAGTTGACTATTAAACTGATATTCATTAAATTGGAGTATGGAGCTCAGTCAGACCTTTGGATTATTAGTTTGGCGGAACCTTATTGGGAAATAGCGCTAATACTCAACAACCTCCAAGTTCCACAGTTCTATGGTCAGGACTCCTTAATAACCAAGTTAGAACAAGTCTACATACGCAAACTCTATTGAGTATGAATATTTCCTTATACTGTGTAAGTGATATGTAGCTCCCCACCGCAGAAATGGAAAAGAAATAGTCTCCCTCAACAAGGTAACTCTATTCCCCCAGTCTAGCAGCTCTTTCCTCGAGGAGCGGGGTATTCCCTTCTAAGTTCAAGTGTAACCAACTCAAGAAGAGGGGAAACAAGAGAATGGATCGTGCCTTGTGTAGCCACGTATCCCTTAGAGCTTAACCAGTGTAGCTAAGTCTCCAACTGCAAGCTTCCATGAGATGAGACGGTGGAATCCATAAGCTTTGTTTATTCATTATATACACTCCCTCAAGCATTTTATTTTCAATCATGCCTGTTCCTTTTATTTGGAGTTTTTCTTGATTTTGCCTATTTTTTGATATGCATTTGTATAACATATCTACATGGTGCAACATATACATAAGGGGTTTTCTTCTTGAGCCAGTAGACTATCCAACTTTTGAAGCATTATTGCAACCCACAGACTCCTGTCCTTAGACCTCAATGCCACTAGACTGGGTTGAGGTGCACATACCTCCCTAGAGGAAGACGGGAGGCTCTGGCTAGCAGTACTACCCTCGTATGCTACCCCAAGCCAACGGATTATGCATCCTCACCACCTCATCGGTGTTGAGCTACGTGTAAGGTGCGTGTCCAAGTCAAGCCATTATCTTTGAGAATCATGCGTACATTGACAAGTGTTCTACTTAGGCTCATCAAGATGACATGTGAACATAGCCTAGTGGACTCAAAGAATTAAGTCACTATGAACCTGAAATGTCCTAACCCCAAATCCTATAAGGTTCCTCTGAATTTAAGTGAATTAAGGTCTTAACCAAGCTTCATTTTTCATTTAATCCTAGACTAGTTTAATTATCAACCATGATTTAGGAGAATATACAAGTAACTATATACAAAACTCTTTTTGTGGAAACAATTCAAATATGAAAATTTTTATGAAAATTTTTGAATGCAAGAAAGGAGGAAAATCTTTACAAAATATTTTTACAAATATTTACACACAAAATTTTGCAAGCATTTATTTTCAAACATTTTCCAAAATTTTTTTACTATATACATAATTTTGATACAAAATATTTAAAAAAAATTCAATCAAATTCATTTTTGCAAATGTTTGTACAAACATAGTTTTTATAAAAGACTTTTACAAACATTTATGTGAGAGAAAATTTTAAAATTTTTACGATTTTTTGCCATATTATTAACACACAATAAAGTACAAGTTATGTCTAAAATATATATATATAATATATACGACACCCCCTATACTTATCTCGAATGATGTCCTTAGAGTTATCAAAGAGCGATGAAAGAAGAGATAACTCGTGATGAGTATGAGGAAGCGAAAAGAATGCTATATTATGACGACAAATGAAAGAATATATAGAAATCCGTGATTCCCCTATATTAGGATCAAGTAATCCTAAGTATAGAAGGCTGTACAAAAAGGAAAAATTGAAGAATAGAATGTACACATATTACCTCCCCTATACTTTGGGTAAAATATCCATAAGTATAGGACGCTAAACAAAGGTAATGAAATCAAATGAATAATCACAAGTCTGATATCCCCCTATACTTAGGGCATAGTGTACCTTAAGTATAACATAATCGTAAGATGAAGATGGGGTATCAAATGAAAAGAATGCATGATATATACCATATGGATCTATACATCTACGGATAACAAGTGATAATCGAGTATGAGATGCAAATGTTGTGAGTCAAAGATCGTATCTCATACAAAATGAATAGGGGCAACGCCAACGATCAACGGTCATGATCGAGATATGGATTAAGGCATTGATCGTTAACTCGAAAGGTGGAATCAGATGACAACTTAGATATATCAATGTTTCCTTGTCGTGCGCCTTTTTGACCATAGTAGAATCATGCCATATCTCTATCCTTACATTGTAGGCTACTTGAGAAGTCTGCATCTCTCAACTCCTCAAGGGTTGCCAATTCTTCCTTCCTTTGATCTCCTACACTTTTGGGATCCAATAGTAGCTCGGTGACTGGCCAAAGTAACTTATGCTTGATTTTCACTAGTAAGTGGCATGGCTTGCCATAAACGAGCTGAAAGGGAGATTTGCCCAAAGGTGTCTTGAAGGAGGTCCTATAGGTCCACAAGACCGAGTCCAAAAGCCATGACCAATCCTTTCGGTCTAGACGGACAACCTTCTGTAATATAGTCTTGATCTCCCTATTTGATATTTTAGCAAGACCATTAATCTGAGGATGGTATGGAGTGACAACTCTATGGTCAATGATGAACTCGTTAGCAAGGGCCCTTACCATGTCGTTGATAAAATGAGTCCCCCGTCTGAAATCAAGATTCTCGATACCTCGAACCGTAAAATGCATTCTTCCTAAAAAAATTCCAAAAAGTCTTAGCATCTGTGGTTCATGCGGGGTTGACCTCAACCCAACGACTAACATAATCTACAACAAGCAGAATGTATTCAGATCCCTAACTATTAGGGAATTGACCCATGAAATTGGTGCCCGATGCGTCAAAAACCTCATAGAAGTGAATGGGTTGCATCAACATCATATCACGTTGTCCACACGTGCCCATCATCTGACAGTCAGTGCACCTCTTCACGAATTCATCTGAATCCTTGAAGAGGGTAGGCCACCAAAGTCTGGATTGGAGAACTTTCTATGTTGTCCATCTCCCAGAGTGATGTCCTCCTGCCTCAAGCTTGTGGCAATAGGTGAGGACTGTTGTGGTGCTCCTCTTGAGGAATACATCGACGCTAGACACTGTCCCCCCTTCTTGGTAAAGGGTGGGATCCTCCCAATGGTAGGAATTGGCCTTCACAAGGAAGGTCTCAAGTCGATGTATGGGCCAACATTGTGGAACTTTCTTGGTGACAAGATAGTTCATAATGTCAGCATACCACGGAAGTGAGGTGATAGCAAGAATCTCCTCATTTGGGAAAGTCTCTGTGATAGATGTTGTCTTCTCTGAATCCTCAAGATATTCCAATCAAGAGAGGTGATACGCCACCACATTCTTGACTCCGGGTTTATCCTTAATCTTTATATCAAACCACTGGATTAGAAGGATCCATTTGGTCAATATGTCTTTGGCATCCTTCTTTGCCATGAGGTATCGGATGGCGATGTGATTTGTATAGATAGTCACTCTAGATCCAAGAATTTAAGATCGAAATTTATCCAAAGTAAAGACTACGACCAACATCTCCTTCTCAGTCACAGTTAGTTCCGCTGAGCGCTATATAAAGTCTGACTAGCGTAGTGAATGGAAAACGACAATCCATCCCTCCTCTATCCAAGCACAACCCCTATGGAAAAATCAGAAGCATCCGTCATGATCTCGAATGGGAGAGACCAATCAGACGACTGAACGATAAGAGCCTGCACAACTAATCCCTTGAGAGTCTCAAATGATGCAAGACACTTATCAACTACAATGAACTCGACGTCTTTTATCAGCAGATCAGTAAGCGGTCGGTCAGTCCGCCTGAATCCTGTATGAATCGTCAGTAGAAGCTGACATACCCCAGAAAAGACCACAACTGTCACAAATTGGAGGGTCAATTGAGTTTCTTGATGATATCCACCTTGACTGGATCGACCTCCATGCCCCTGTTGGAGATGATCTGGCCAAGGATCGTCCCCTGAGTCATCATAAAATTACTCTTCTCCTAAGATAGAATAAAGTTGACCTCGATGCAAAGATGGGAATCATGCACCTTTGGAATGTAGTTGGGGCATTACATAAACCAAAGGGTATCCGTCTAAAAGCATGCATTCCGAATGGACATGCGAATATCATTTTCTCCTTGTCTTCGAGCGCTATGGCCCCTGATTGTATCCCGAGTACCCGTCAAGAAAGCAACAGTAACTCTTCCCAGTTAACCTCTCAATAATCTGATCAATTAATGGCAGCGGGAAATGATCCTTCTTAGTGATTTGATTCAATCGTCTATAGTCCACACAGACCCTCCAAGAAGTGGGTACTCGGTTAGCTATCTCCTCTCTAGACTCGCTCAAAATTGTATTGATACCCGTCTTCTTGGGTACCACATGCAATGGACTAACCCACTTGGAGTCGGAGATGGGGTAGATAAAATTAACGTTCCACCACTTAGATATTTCCTTCATAACCACATCTTAAAAATTCAGGTTCAACCTTTACTGGAACTCACACGATGGCTTGACGTCCTCTTCGAGATAGATGTAGTGGGAGCACAAGGCCAGACTTATCCCCTGGAGATCAGCTACACTCCATCCTATTGCCTTGCGGTTTCTTTAAAGAACCTCCATCAAACGAGATTCCTGATCTTCAGTCAAATATGTTGAGATAATGACTGGGAACATATCTGGCTCACCTGCAAGGAATCTATACTTCATGCTCTGCGACAAGGTCTTCAATTCAGGACAAGTGGGAGCTGGCAAATCTGGCCTCTGAAATTTCTGCGTAAATGTTGCCAAATCTGCATGTGAGAACTCTCGCTGAATCTGCGAATCTGACAAATATGGCCCTGCCGTTGTACTTGTCAAATGTACTAGCTCGCACTCCATCCTAGTTATCGGCTCTATGGAAATCAAACATGGCGAATAGTCATCAAAGTCCTACCACTCAAAATCAATGTTTGAATCTGAATCACATGAAATAAAATCTGCCTCGCTATTTTCATTGCGATCATCAACCTCTAAGATGTCCTGTGCCACGAGTGTGCTCTCTGAAATCTCATCAGTTGTAATCTATAACTCTATAGTGTATGAAGTTGTGACAAGAGCTCATGATGCTGGATCTGCCCAAGCTTCTTCATCATCTGTAATCACAAAATCACACTCCTGGTGAACGTATAGCTATGCATATGTCATCTGCTTTGAGTCGGTCATCTGCTCCGAGCAAGCTGAATCTCTAGCTGTAGTCTCTTCGATCATCTCTACTTGTACATTTTCGCCCTCGACATAACAATATTCCTTCCCACTATCATGATCGGATACCGTCGTGGCTGTGGCCAAGAAAGGTTGTCCTAAGATGATGGGGTATCGGGTATGGATTCAAGGATCTCCATGTCCAGTACAACAAAGTCCACGAGGAATTTCAGGCCCTGAATTGTGAAGACAACATCTTTTAGTAACCCCTTTGGCCTCTTAATAGATCTATCCGCAAACTGAAGGATTGTCTTACTCTGTCTAAGAGGGTCAAACTCGAATCGATTGTGTAAGGCTGCCGGGAGGAGGTTAATAGAGGAACCATTGTCTAATAAAGTACGATCGAACTGCTACTCATGAATGTGGCATCTGACATAAGGAGCTCCAACATCTGGTCTTTTGACTGGGAAACGGTTATGGATAGCAAAGTAGGTGGAACGAGTGAGTACATGGATCTCTGCATTGTGGTTCCTCCTCTTCCATAGATGGTGGTCTTCTATCTCAGGTTCTGCTCAAAAGAGGGATGTGCTTCAGTACCTTCTGAAGAGTCAGCTATATCTGGAATTTGTCTACCATCTGCTCGCCGAACTCTATCTGGTGCTTCTTTTTGGATTTTCTATTTTGGTCCCCTTTCCTAAGTGGAGTGATTGAGGGAAGGGAATGGAAGGACCCTCTCCAAAGAGATGAGTGTCAGGAGTAGGTTCCTGTTCATTCAATAGACTTGAATCCATGCAAAGATCATCATGCACAATATGGGGACTCACAGGAGATACAGTGACCTTTCCTTTATTCATATTTTTGTTTTATTATTTTTTCATTTTTTTGTATTTTCGTATAAATGTCCTCATGCACAAATGAGACAACACAACAATATGTAACTTGGTGGCATTAGTACCACCGACATCATATGAACTTGCAGCATCAACACCGCACTCTAGCCCAGCATCTGGTAACTTGGTGGCATCAGCACCACCGTCTGCAACTGATAATACGACGGCATCAATACCGTCATATGGATTAACATACTTGGTGGCGTCAATGCCACCGTCATCATCATCATGTTAAGCAGCATCATCACTGCTTCCGACCTCATCTGGCACCCCAAAATCTGCACCTTGATGTCACTCAAATGAGTCACCGCCGACTGGCTTCCTACCGTATCAATTATAGAAGAAGAAGTATCATCCAAAATATCACTAGGAGTGGTGATATCTGTAAACTATACATGCTTAGATTTCCTCTTTAGATTATTTGGATTGGGTTTGATCTAAGCGGATATGGCAACCTTGCCCTTTATTATCTCCCTCATCTCCTGCCGGAACTCGTCCATTTCTCGTTGGAAGGAGGCCTGCTGATCAGAGAGCAAGCGGGCGAGGTCATTAAAGGTTGCATTCTCATAAGCTGGTGCATGAGAACTCGACAGGTTATCTTGCTGGAAACGAGGCCAAGTTTACTGCTGATAGTTAGAAGGGGGCTGGGAGTACTATGGATGGGACTGATGTTGCATCCACTATCGTCCCTGATATTGGGGACGAGGACCATGCTGGTGCTGATGCTGGTGGGAGTGTCGGGGCTGCTGAGACCGGTTGCCCAACCCGGCCTGAGATGGAGGCTGTTGTTGAGAAGAGGTGCCTCTAGTAGACCATCAAAAGCCGTGATGGTCACGATGAATCCTGAGTTACTGTTGGTGCTGAGAGTACCAGATCATGTTGACTTCCATAAACGACTCTTGTTGCTCATGGAGTGGTGGGGAAAGGGCTTCCAAGGGTTGATCCGACTGGTAGACCACCATTTGAGTGTCTGAAGATGGTAGTGGCTGTTGGTACTGCTGGAGCTGCTGGACCGACTCTGTCTGGATGTGGTGAACCTGGCGATATGAGGCAAAGGACTGGGAGGAGTTGCTCCCTGGATTAGTCCTGACCTGAGATGGGGCTGAGAAGCTGTATGTGCCTCTTGGAGACACATGATCTAGGTCTCCAGGTCACTCAAGGTTTGGGCAAGCTCATCGATCTTGTTGAGCTTGTCCAGACCCTATCACTACTTCTTATCCATAATATCTATTCGATCCAACTTTTGGCTGATATTGCCCATGTCGGTAGTTGAAGACTCGATGAGTGCTGCTGCTGACGAAGATATGGAGGGACCGGCATCAACGCGTGCAATCCTCTGATATGAAAACGCCCATGAGAGAGGCTTCCCCTAAGTGTAGACATGGGTCTGGGACATCACTATGTAGTTCTCTTCCATCTCCTCGTAGATGTCCCAGATTTGGTCTTCATCCTTAGCGAAGTAAGAACCTCCGCATGAGGCATTCACAAGCCCCTACAGCTTAGGTGTCAACCCACAAAAGAAACTCTAGATAAGGTTGGGCTTGCTGATCTCGTGTTGGGAACACCTGTAAATGAGCTCTCTGAATCGATCTCAGGCATATAAAACTATTCATTTGGGACCCTGGTGAAGTAGCTAACGACAAATTTGTGTACGAAGACACAATCAAGCTGATCGCCTTCTCGTTCTCCATGGTTGACAGAGCAATCTATTTGTTGGAGCATCTAGGGAAGGTGGTCACTACTTGGGAGCAGCTCCAGATCGATAAGTACTATCCACTCGACTGGACCAATGCAACGAGAGTGATGATGATGGTGCTGTAGATCATATTAAACTCCTGCAGATGGAGTTGGGGTTCCTCGGTGGCTAGCCCATGGAACTTGGGCAGTAGCTGAATAGTCTGGGGGTGAATCTCGAAGTCACCAAGGATCTCTGAAAGCTGGATCCATCTGTGTGTGAGGGTTGCACCAGTATTGTGCAACTGCCTCATTGTACGTGATGGTCTTGCTGGATCCTGCGGCTCGTCCCGACATCTGTCTCCTCCCTCAGTTTTGGGTACCTTTCCACCGGTTGCTGATCTCTACAGTTCCTCTCTACCAGCTCTCATTTGCATGATATCTCTCCTCACTTCTGCCATGAACACCCCCTGGTCCCAAATCTGTAGCTGCATGGTCTCCAGGGAAGCAAGCAATTCGTTGTTGATGGCATCCTGATCCAATACGTATGATGAGGTCTACGGCTACTCATCAATTCTATTCTCGTTATTGGCCATGTCACCGATCTCTGCAAAGGCAAAAGACCATAGCTCATGAGCTGTCAAGTGAACAAATAATTGTGATGGCCTATGTACTGGTACCTCAGGTGTGGAAGAAGGGTGATCAAGGGGGAATAGGGTGGTGGTGAATTTAGGTTTAGAGAGTGGGTCTGAGCTCTCTGAAGCTGCCCTAGATGAATGGGGAGGAGTGCTGGAAATCGGTGATGCCAAAGGTAGACTAAGGGACTTCCTTCCCATCATCATGATGTGGGGATTTATGAAGATTAGATTTGGGACACAAACAAGATGAGAAATCAAATCTCCAATGCACCTACGCAACACAAGTTTACTACCATGAAAGCAAAGTTGTTAATCTTCTCAAATTTTATTTAGGTGATAATTCAATCTATCGGAGCGGTTAAATGAGCTGTTAGGGGCCCAATTCTCTCAGGAGACTATCTTGGATTCTCACAAGCACTTTTTCCCAGCTAATATGGGTTGCGGACCATTTACCTGCTACGCGATCTACCCACTCCCTTGAGGAAGTCCAGACTGATTACTGGCTACCTAGTGATCCTTAATAGAGAACAACCAATCATAAGAATTGGTAGTCTGAAGAGAGTTTAGACGTGGCTCTATCCTAGTGTATGGGTCGCTCTCTCGCTGCAAATAAATCAAACAATGAGGGGTGACTCTCCCCAAAACAAAGTTTTTAAGTGAGGTTTGGTTTTAGGTCAAATTTTCTTTAGCAATCCCAGTTTTTATTGGTTATCACTTTTTATGTATTTTTCTGAATAAATGCAATGTCTAACAAATTTTCCAATTCCTTGTTATTTAAGTCCAAGAAAACTGGGGGAGGAAGTCGGAAAAGCCGATGCGCGGTCAAACACGATGATGCAAACAGAGATAGAAATACGTACCTTGCTCCAACATTCTACATGCTTGGTGATCAGTGCATAAAGTAATAGGCAGAAATAAAACTACCTATATGATGCACGAGAAAATCGTCCCTAAGATGATAACTTCTATTAGTGGGAAGAGCTGGTAGTCAACTCATCAGATGAAAGACCTGAGTTTGGTCTTGGAAATCTCTTGGTGCCCGCCACAACGGGTCCTGCTAGCAATGTATGCGACTTCTCACAACGCATGGTCTCTTATGTAATTAAGTTAACTTTTTATGTTTATTTTACTAAGTCCAATTACGTTATATAGGAACAGATAATATATTAGGGTGTTTAGGAATAGATAATATAGTAAGGTGTTTAAACCTAGCTAATTACAAGCTCAAGCAAATAGAAATCCTAAATCTAGGTATCGAATCCTTGGGAATCAAATAGAAAACAAATGTGAAAAAATCTCGGAAAATCACGTTGAGGTCTCCTGAGTGCACCAACAATTGGCGAAACAGACCCCAAATAAAACAAGTGTCCAAGTGTCTAAAAAGTTCTAAATTATAACAATAATAGTTTTTGCTAAAATAAAATCTATATATCTACAATAATGTTCTCCTCTACTCCTCCTCAGATGCGAGCTCCTCCAAAAGTGAACCTAATCGTTCCTCGAGAGGTTCCTCGCACAAAAAGTGAAACAGAAGATGGTCAGAAAACAATTATAATGGATAGATATAAAAATATTCAAAAATAAAATCAAATTACTAAGTCGTACTCCTCAGCAACGGCATCATTCTGATGATGTCGATAACCGACTCGGGTTAAGTATGAAAATAATCTAATGTCATTGTGACCCAAATTAATCAGCGTAATCAACGAGAAAAATCACCCACTCATAAAATCAATCATCAATGTTAGCAACTTCATTATTTTATTTAACTGGTATAGCGACCAAGGTCGAACACAAGGAGCACGATTGAAAAACTAAGTAGTCGGATTTCTGAAAATAAAGTATTTTTGGTGGTTTGTTAAATTTTCAAATTCTTAATGTTCAATGAAATAGAAACAAGCATAAAAGACACACACGACACTTTTTCTATTTTTAAAAGAATAAAAAAGCACAGAAAGTTTTGGTAATAATATTTTTGGGTTATATATTTTTCAATTATTTTTGATAATTTTTATGAGATTTTTAAATGTTTTTGTGATTTTCTAAAAATCAAACAATGATAAAAAGACTAAATACTGCACAACATGGAACAATTTGCAAATTAAAAATGCTTAAGATGCCCAAAATTCCTATGTGGTAATTTTATATAAAATATTAGTAAAAATCTACATACAAAAACTGAAAATACTATTTCTTTGGTTTTATACAATTTTTATAAGTTTTGGGTGTTTTGTAATTTTTAGGGTTTATAAGGATTTTTCAAACAAAATTAATACTGGAGATAAAGCACTACAAAATACAACTACAACAATGTTTGTGGAATTTTTAAGTGATTTTTCAAATTTTTATAATTCTTATACCACAAACAGTACACTTTTTAGGGATTTTGGAATTTTTAAAATAGAAAATAAAACCTATTTGGCAAATCAATATTACTACATAAATAACAAGAAAGCATGAGCTAACACATATTTTTGTAGAATTTTTAAGGCCAATTTGTTATTTATTTCAATAAAAGACAAGAATTTAAAAATAGCTTACATGGTCTATTCTGTAAAGAAAATAAGTTTTAAGGTCTGGCAGATAACAAATATTAAAGCTCAAGGGCCAAACATGCAATTTGTCTGCTCGAATCGTACACAACACGTGGTCCATGTACACAGGGGTATAAATGCAAATGTCAAGATATATATATATATATATATTTCATTCCATAACAGATAAAGAATGTAGTATGAATATTACAAATAACCTAAATAACACGTGGGGACACATGTGACTCAGACTCAGGTAGAATTAAGTGCAAATATAATAAGTAGAAGGTCCAAACTTCAAATGTTTATAATTACACATTTTATTTACTGGAATAAAGCAAAATAAGAAAAATGCAAGGATAACAGGGAAATATACCCAGAAGGCACGCGAGGTGCGCGTGGAGCTTTGACTACTTTGATGACTTTCTGTAAAAGGGTCTGACGGCTGGAGTCGAGGCGTATGTGTACGACTCTGATCAGCCATTATCTATGATCTGTCGGCTCTAAAAAGCTACTGGACGTACGGCTCAGATCTGTGACTGATCTTATATAACGTTATAAAAGGAATGAGCCCAAATGACCCAGATCAGAACTGAGCGGAAACTGGAGATTGGATGGATCTAGAAGGAACAGTAAGAACATAGCTCAGGTGAGCTTCGGTCGGATGTACATGGTGATCCTGGACGCTGATCGACTTGCGAGGAAGTCCTACATCTTCGTGGAAGTGCTCCATTTAGGATGAAGGGCTTCGATGAGAGGGATGACAGTCGGATGTGCATTGTGGTGATGCTCCTCCTGGAGATGCACCGCGTGAGCATCTTGAGCACCAATAGAGGCCCCTTACGCGAAGCAACACCTGCAAAGGGTAGCAGGACTCGGGGGTGTTGCTACGGTCCGGTGATTGCATGAAATACATAAGAGAAGTGATGGGGGATGGGTTCAGGACTTCCGACGCAGGCGGGGGAAGAAGTCCAGACCAAATCTTTCTCAGATGATACAGATATGGGTGATTAGAGTGTGACATGAGATAGAGGGCGAGTCGCGACAAAGATCTAAATGGTGAGATGCGAGTGTTGGGGCCTCGAACCCGATGGTTGGAGCTATCGAACTGACGGTGGATGATATGGATGGAATCAAAATGAATAATGGATACCTGAAGATACTGATGAGCTCAGGAGCTCCAGGTGAAGTGGCTTGCGAAGTAATGGCCTCAAGCGGGCTGCGAGAACATAGAGGCTAGACGTGGCGGAGGTCCGTCCACGTAGCTTGAGCGTCATTGATTCAACACCAATCCGAGTTCCAAAGGTTGCTCCAGGAAGCGGTCACTCAGAAAAGGGTGACGAGGAACGAGCTAAGGATATGGAGAAGCGGAAGAGAGAATATATATGAACGTCTCAGGTCTGGAAAGATCGATTGGTGGAGCGAAATCCTAGGTAGATCCGATCCTACCTAGGGATATGCGAGGATCACATATCTTAGGAGTGGAATCGGGCACTGAAAGCGAGGCAAAAGGAAGTCAGATTTGATGGGGAAACATCTGAGAAATGGACTCCGGTGAAGAGGAGTTGGGTCGACCCGATTGGAGGGACAAGGTTGATAGAGGTCAATGATCCTAGGTGGACTAATCATAATGCATATTTTATAAGAATAATAGAATATTAAATATAAATAGTAAATGATTTTAAAATAAAAAGTTTATAAAAAATGATTTTTATTTTATAAGATATTTTTATGTGATTTTAATTATTTTTTATGAAAAATAAAAATAGGATATATACAATATATTGTGTTATACATAGGTATACTATACCTATGTATTATGTACATGTATTTTTATTTTATTATTTTTACAAAAATAATTTTATTTTATATTTTATTTATTTTCAAAATAATTAGTGAGTATCAAATGATTTTTATTTTATTTTTTTAATTTCGATAAGGGCATTAAATAAATAGGTATTGTGTACATACAAGTGTCTTTTGTACAATGAAATGTAGATTTTATTTTTATTTTCTTTTTTTTACTTTTAAATTTTTATATTATTAGTAGATATTTATACAAGTGTTCAAAAATAATAAAATATTTATATTTTGTCAAGATAAATATAAATAATTATTTGTACAATTATAGGCAACATGTACAATATACAACACACCCTATTTTCCTCTACTTATTTTCTTGTCGATCAAATCAAGTCTTGACCTTCTCTTGGGGTTTGGGTCACTTCGTATTTATTCTAAATACATACTTCTTTTTATTTTCTCTTTATTCTTTTATTTTTGGGAAATATGCGTTAATTATGCATTGTTAACAAAGACATGTACAATGTTAAGTTATTACATTTATTGGTATTTATAGATGGTTTTGCTAAAAGATAAAGCTAAAATAAAAGAATAAAGACTGAGAATTGTAGATTCATCAGCTTCCTTTCATTTTTGCTTCAGACGAAGCCATGGCTTCATTGTAACTTGGTGGACCACCCTCGATCTCGTAGACAAGAAAGTTACTACCCAGATTCCTAGATATCCTTGGTCATTTACTATTACTTGGTTAAATTTCTTTTGAAAGTTCATTGAGTTTAGGTTGAGTCTCAGTCCCCACATTTGTTATCCTTTCCTCTTGATCTGGAGTGGAACATGATGTGGCGGCAACATTATTTATCAGATTTCGAGGAACCCCAGTCTTCATAGGAAAGATATCCTCAAAGAAGATAACATCACCGAGTTCAACAATGTGTTGACATCTATGCCTGGTATCTCAGACTGAATTACCAGGAATTATATGCGTAGCTATTTTCCAAGTACTTTAAGAAGACCACATCAACAATTTTAGGACCTAGCTTCTTTCTCTTGTGTTCTGGGACTAAAACCTTAACGAGACAATCCCACTTTGAGATACTTTAATCTTGGTTTCCTACATATCCAAAATTCATAAGGACACTTTTCCATATATCTTGAAGGGACCCTATTCAGAATATGGCAAGCAGTATTCAAGGCCTCTCCCCATATATAACATGGAAGTCCAGAACTCTATAGGAAAGCATTGATCATGTCAGTGAAGGTTCTATATTTCATTCTGCTATCCCATTTGATTGCGATGATTATGGAGCAGTAACTTCATGAACTATGCCAAACAACTTGCATTTTTCATCAACAAGATAGAAGTATATTCATCCCCTCTATTTGACTGATGAATCTCCATACCATCACCTTTATTATAACATTTTGGTCTTAAAAACCCTAGCTAATGCATATAATAGCATTATTTTGTACAAATTAACATTCATTATTTATTCCATTTATTATACATAAAATACAATTTTAATACCAAAATTATAGAATAAAGAAAAAAGAAAAGAATAAAATTCCAAAGGTATTTTATGACCCTAAACCATGAGACCTAGGCATCTTGATGACTAGGTCGACAAGGAACAAAGTAGGGCGAGATAAGGGCCGAAAATCCATTAGAATTCCATTCTTTTATTTCATCAATATTTATTTTTGGGACATATTTTATTTTCCATTTTTATACCTCAAATAAAGAAACTTTTACATAAAAGTTGTAGAGAATGATATAAATAAAAATACAAAATTTAGTTTACACAAAAATAATACACATTGTACTTTTTGTACTCTAAATAAAAAGCCAACATCCAAAATTCCCAAACCCATATCTCCTCAATAAAAACTCAAAATTATCAAAATCATCTAATAATATATAGCTTTTAATAAGCTATTCAATTAAGGTAGTTTCATATTTTTTGGAGTTAAGGTGTGAAAGTTAGGTTTGGACCCCTATTGTATAGTTTACCTATATAAAATATTCATTTTATTTATTATTCATTATTCTTATAATTTTATAACTTTTAAATATTATTTATAATATATGTACATATTTATAGTAGAATAAAATCATAAGTAAAGCACTAAAATAAAATAAGTATACAAAACACGTAGATAAAATATCTATACTTATACCTGAAGGATACGAGGAATCCTCAAGCGCATCACGGAAGCGTGTTGATCGCATCTCTTGCGATCGGGGCGACTAGTCGCTAGATGCAGCGGAATTTAAAATTTTTAATCAAGTGATGAAACCACATGATCACAAGAACGTTTCTTGGATTGTTTCATCAAACCACAAAGTAGTAGAAATACCTCTTGAAGCGTGGTTGCGATCACGAGATCTCTAAAGCAAGAGATCCTCATGTCTCAAGTCCGATCCACGAAGATGGCACTTGCGGGCGCAATGATGAGACGCGTTCCTCCCGCAATCCTTGATGAAGATCCAAGCTTCGAGTCCCCTGATTTCGTCCAACGAAATCCGTCGTCTTCCTCTAGAGCAAGCAACCCCAAAGAAGATGGAGATCCTCTAGTAGTCGAAGGTGAACGCAAGAAGCTCTTTCTCAATACATAAGATGGACATCCACCTTAGAGAGAGAGTAGGTGAGAATGAGAGAGAGAGAGAGTTGTAGGCGTGTACAACTCTTTAACATGTACCTTTTAGATGCTAGGGTTGCCCTCTATTTATATTAGTTTGGAAGTCCATGGATCACAATCCATGGCATATACAAAATCAATGGTTAGATTGATATGTATATTAAATCAATGGCCATAATAACTGTTGTTAAAAAACAACAACATATTAATTTATATTAAATTAAATATATGTTGCATTATCATAAACATAATTTAATTCAATAAAATTAATAATCACAAGATAATGATATGATAATTTAAAAAAGAAAATTATCCACCTATTAATTAAAAAGATAATTGTTGTTTGGTGGATTATCTTCTTTTTAATTTATATCATTATCTCTTATTTATCTTGCAACATTATCCACTAATTCCAAATTAATTAGTGTATATCTATTGAAAAATTATCCACTAAATTAATTTCCAATTAATTAGTGAATATTTCAATCATGCCATTGAAAATATGTGAATCATATTCACATCCCAAACTAAATTGTAAATTACATTTCCAATTAATTGCTTAATGTGAATATAATTCACATTAACAATTAACAAATGCTATTTACAAAGATGCTCTCTCTCTAATATATTATAAATCATATTTATAATATATACACAGATATAATGGACAACACTATCCACAATCTGCATTCCCTGATAATTAAATCCCATTTAGTTATCTCGGATAATCATTCTCATAATATGAATCCCATTCATATTATTCTTGATAATTAAATCTCATTTAATTATCAACAACTTGTTGCTTGGATATATAATTCATCAAATGAATTATTCTTGAACCCCTTCTAGAATAATGTGCTTTCTTCACAGATACTTGGAGATAAGGACATGGCGATTGTATTGTTCCACGTATAGTGACTTGGATGTTGAGATCTCATCTCAAATCCAGATCTTACGAACCTCCCACAGATGCTTGATTAAATCAAGACCGCAAATCTGATCTTCTCATTGCATCTGAATCTCATTCAGACTAATGTCCAACACTTGGACCAAGATCATATTGCTTCTCTACTGAGAGGAGTCACTAAAATCTAGATCTGTTTCATCACTCCCTCGGAATGGAAACGCCATGGTTATACAATCGTTTATGATCACATCACCCTCAGGTATTCCCAATACCTGTACATCCTGCATACTGGAAGACCCATGATCAATCTGAAGATTAAGATCAATTTTACACTATCTTCTTCAGGGTTTGATCACTAAAATTCTCAATCTTGGTTATTGGGAGTTGGTATCGATCGTATGCTTTCCCAAAGCATATATCATACCTTCAAATTCATGTCATGCTTCCAAAGCATGACGACCATGCATGGAATTTGATCGGTCCCAATACCTCATGAGTGAGCTCATGTCTTTCGGTTCATAAGTGAACCTGTATGATCCCTTTGAGAGATCATATTACTCATATGCCCTTATATGCATACCAGCTCGCCGGTGTATAGACCTTGGTTAGGCCATCAACCTATTGGTCTGCCAAATGTACATACTCAGACATATAGTAATACATCTGTCTCCGGTTAGAGGATGTGTGCCTATGCTGTGACAGCATTCACCATAGGACTTAGGCTATCTCGATCTCGTTAAGTCAACCCATTGACCTAACTAATCTGACATCTCTGAATCACTATTCCCATGTAGAGGACCTGCATCAAGAGGTCAATCAGATATCAACCTATGTGAGAAAGGATTGCCATCTCCTACTCAGGCTGGAGATCATCTCTTAATAATCATTTGACGGTGCTTGATGAGTCCTCTGTCTAACTCCTTAGATATTCATCCAAACACCAGCCTCTATGATTCATTTAATGAATCAACAACTGTATGATCATCAAGATGGCCATGGTACATAACCCTAATTGTACAGAGGGACCTTTTATGCAAATTATTTATTCTTCATTCCAGATCAGGGAATGATATGTGCAATAACATTTATTGCATAATGGCTCACCGTGGGCTCGCATGTCCAACAATCTCCCACTAGCCCAAAGAGCCATTAATGGGCTAATCATTTAAACCCATACTCACGTGACAATCATAGGCTATTCAGAAAATAGCTAGGTAAGCTGATCAGTCACTCTGTTCCCAAGAGAATATGCCAAGTCCTTTTACGACACTTACATATCCCCAGTAACAATGCTCACATCCAATGCGAAGGTTGCATCTAATGCAATCAATACTCAATCTAGTCAAAGAAGTTATAATGTCCTTGATACTATTGCTCAATTATTATTATAACCAGTATTTCCATAATCCTTATCAGAATACCCTTATTCCGGGAGATCTCTATCTCTAAAGGTATTCGCAGTTAAGACCTTTTAGATCTCTATCTTTAAAGTCTTAAGCTTTTGAAGATATGACTTTAAGATCACTATCTCAAAAAAACTTGTCATATATGAAGTTTTTGTTATTACTGCAATCAAGTGTTTTCTCTCCATAGTAGGATTAGCAACACTTTACTACTCCCACTGCATGGCAGATATCTGGCTTTTGTACACATCTAGCATACACTTAGCTTCTCGTAACTGATGCATAAGTGCAAGAAGTTCTAGCATTCACTTCCTCAACTCTTTGAGGTGTTATACCTTTAGATAGGTCAGTACCAAATCTCAAGGTAAGAAAGCATTTCTTGGAATTTCCAAAAAATGGAACATGTCCAAGGTGTGCTACAAATGTGATAGTCCCAATACCCTCTTTTCTTTGCTTCTGAACACCTTCAGAACTAAGATCCAAGAGGCATCTTTGATATCATATCTCAAGATATGGAATAGCCAGATCATAAAACACTTATTATCATCCTTATATCATTCCAATGATTAGGATATTATCTACATTTAGCATGACGAACACAATGGCACTCCCACTAAGCTTCATATGGTTCATCAAGATTCTATCTGAAATCATAACATTTATAATTTCATCAAATCTTATGTTCCAACAACAAGAAGCTTATTTGAGTCTATAGATGGATTACTTTAGCTTTCACACTTTATTTTTCCCATGAAGCCCTGGGGCTACTTCATGTGAATATCCTCAGAGAGGTATTCTTAGAGGAATGCAATCTTGACTTACATCTTGAAGATGCAATAGTCAAGTTGTGTAGCTAAGGTTAGCAATATTCTGATGATTTTAAGCATGGTCACTGAAGAGCAAGTCTCATTGCAAGCAATGTCTTCTCTTCCGGTGTGTAGCTAATGTCTACGAACCGTGCTTTGAAGACCTTCTCATCAGGTTCCCTCTTCTCTTGAAGATCCATTTACACCTTAACGGGTCTTACCCTTATAGGTGGATCCTCCAGGGTCCATATACAATATTTGTATATGAAGTCTACTTTAGACTTTATTGCTAATATCCATCTTTCCATGTCATCATCCTTAGGAGCTTCATCACATGAAGTCCGATCATTGTCAGACTTAACTGACACATGGAATACATCCTCAAACTCATTTGAAGAGGTATTAATGCTTCATCTTTAATTGTCCCTTCTAGTTTCCGATTTTAGGAACTTCATCATCTTCTCAAGATCAAACGAGTTCCTACACTTCATTTTCATCTTGATTCTCAAGAGAGTCATCCTCTAAGAATCATATTCTCAGAGATGAGATCTTTTAAGAATCTCCTGGTTATAAAGTAGGTATCCAATACCATCCTTTATTATCCTAATGAAGCAGCACTCTTAAGTGCTCGATTCCAGCTTACATGCATGGAACCTTATTAAGGATATATATTGTAGTCTCTACTACACATATATACCTAGAAACTAAGGGATAATTATGCTAAAATTCATCATTGATCAAATCATGTCACACATGATCCAATTGTATCTCCCTACAAATCCATTGAGTTGATGTGTGTTAGGAGGATTGAGATAGAAATGATATTAATATCTTCATAAGGTATTCTTTGAATTCATCTATTAGGTACTTGCTACCTTGGTTAGATCAAATTCATTTAATCTTCCTTCAAACTTTGGTTCTAAACTAAAATTGTGAAATCTTTAAATAATTTCAAAGGTTTCTTAGCTGAAGAGAAGAAATCTCATGTCATACATAATCATCAATAGATATCACATATCCATAATGTTCACTATGATATAGATGATCCACATACATCAATATGTATGAGATCCCGAATACCTTGACATCTAACACCATTCCTAGAGAGGTGTATTGGACATTTTACTATGAATACAATATTCACAAGTATGTAAGATTTGAAATTTTAGACATTCTAAAGTTTCATATCTTACTAGTCTATCAACAGACATATGTCCAAAACTTGATGCCAAATTATTGTCAAATGATCTTTATCCTCCTATTGATCTTATAAAGGTTTTAATTTTCAGTATTAGAAATCTTAATGAACCATTCATTAATTTTTCTAATTTTGTGGAGTCCACTAGATGTTAGATTACTATCTGAAATATATCCATCATAACTTTTTATGATAGTTCTATCTCAGAATTCATGTTTATTTCCAACATTTTAGAAGCAAACAATGAGTGCATTCTAATATCTAGGTCATAGAGATATTATCTAAGACTAAGGGCTCTCCTATTGAGAATATGAAGTCCATCTATCCAACAGAGATTGCTACAACAATTACATCAATATCTATGTAGATGACTATTAAACCTTAAGATCAAATTTCTAATTTTCTAATATATATGCAACCAATTGCAAATGTCATTAGAAGATTGGGATACAATTACCAGACTTTATCTTATGAAATAAGTAAGTCAAAGTCAATGATTATATGTAGATTATTCTGATGCTCTTCACTAAGGATTTTTAGACAGATTTGATAGTCATACTATCAACACATCAACTTATTGCAGTATTGGCATTCATCCAACTCTTCGCATGTCATATGGAAGTCATAGAAGTACAATCAACTCTTTGACTTTCCTTCTCAACATGGGTCCGATCCACGCTCCCACTGTGCTCTCTTCATCTATAAACAACCATTGTTCAAGACAAAGAATCTCTTATGTTGAATTCAAAAGATTTCAATACAAGAGTACTTCAACATTTATACATGCTTCATTAAATTCATACAAAATGATTATTATGAAGCTTCATGAATGACTTGAGTATAGATAGTAGAATGATGACACTCATCATACCTACATACATCTAAACTCTTAGAGACTTAGGTTCAGGTAGGTATTCAAACATTTTGAATACATCATCTCTTTCGAGCTACCATTCTGCATAATGCAGAGAACCATGTTATTCATGATTAAATGTCTAGAGCACATATGTATGCCATAACATCTTCTTAGATTTTATAAGGATTATTTTGACAATTGCTATCATTATCGACATGTCACTTCCAAAGTACACTCGATGAAAGATCAAGACTATAGAGACATACAAACCCTAAGGCGATGTCTTATTGTCTTATTTAATTGCCATTCCTCATTATGTTGAGGAGACTTGCACATTGCAACCACATACATTATGTGTCCAATTGCAAGTACAATATCTGGATCATGAGTCCAATCCATGATATTTTACTGGTTATTATTGAGTATAACATTGAGTGGGTTTAATGAAGGATTATCTGAAATAAGAAATTTGCATAAGGGTATATATATATTATATACATGTTTTACTTCGATATAGGAATTTTTTTATATCAAAGTTGTCTTGCCTTGTCAACAATGAAAGTTCATTCCCTTAATCAATTTCAATGCAAGAGATATTCTTACCATTATATCTCTAGCAAGATCTGGGATCTCATTTCCTATCTTCGTCACATCCCAATAATATGAGAACCTGCGACTCCGATAAAAAGAAGCGGGAACGCATTCCGCCTTGTAAGTCCAACTTGCATTTCCCAATTCGGTCTTTAATACCCGGGCCCACCACCCCTAAGGTGATGTTGACCTGTCATTAATTGAACCAATCGTCAATAGGCTTAATACTCGCTATACGCAATCCATTATCGCCCCAATAATATGAGGATCCGATATTGGGGTCACTACGTATACGACCTTACTCTTTTGAGAAATAAAGAAACCGATCCAAATAAATCATATACAAGATCTGTCACTTTGGACATGCGTCTCCTATATACAACATCTAACGACGGAATCCTTTACCTTGACGGGAGACCATGGATGCCACTTATGTGATCCTCCCACCTCATATTCAAATTGTAATAATTAATTATCGTGAATTATATTCACATAATTAATTCCCAAGGGAAATACACATCTATTCATAATAGAGTATTTTTAATTGGATATAATCAATTTAATCACATTAAATTAATTATCAATCCAATCATCAATCAACAAACTTGATTATTACTTGAATAGTAGGTATAATCTCAAAGTACGCATTATTCGAATTTTAATAATTAGAAAAATACACTTTGACTTCTCCAGCATTATCGAGTCCCCTACCCGTTGTCATGGCCAGTATCGACGAGAGTGGGACGGACCACATACGTTGCAACCCGCTACCCCAATGCTCTCCGACTAGTCACCATATCCACCTCAGGAAAGGATAATGCCAGATAGATTATTATGTACTTTGAGATGCTCATCGGTTTTTCAACCGAAGTTATACCATATAATATACATCAAAACAATTTTGATAATATTATAAGGATATTTGCTAAACAAATCTCCTCCTATTCAAGCAAGAGGGTTTTTATGTAAAAGTTGTCCTACAACTATTGTAGGATAACCTAAGATTTTTCATGAAATCAATGTTTGTGGATGAATTCATATCAACCAATGATCAAGATCAACTATCTTATCATTATGGTTTGGCAAATGTAATTCAATGAAATAATTATCTATTTAAATATTTCACAAATATTTATCACTAACTATTTCAGAAAATTAACCATTAATTTTCATCATCATATTTGAATGACTATCACATGGTTCATGATAAAAAATGTCAATTTCCAGCAGTGACCCCCAATCACCAAAATTAACTTATCTTGATCAATTTAAAGTCAAAAATTGTAAAATCAGTTTTCTAAGATTGTCAATTTGATTTATGAAATAATCCAAGTGATATTTTACGCATTTAGAGGCACATCAAAACAGTAATTAACTCATTAATCACGTTCAGATCTGCTGTTCCCGCAACAGTGAATACCTATTTATTCAAAGGACCATATCTTGAGCAAATGAAATCCAAATTACACAAGCTCAGATCCTATGGTTTCCTTATTTAATGGGAAACAAAATCCAATTGCAAATTTCGTGTTTAAATAATTTAAACAGTATCGAAAAATTCCAATTAGACAGAGGTGTGAAAATTGAAATGCGACAAAACTTTCGCGACCCCTTTCAAAACCCAAGTCATCCTAGGTCTATGAATCGTATCCAAAACCTTTTTCAACCTGGCTCTGATACCACTTAAGAATACGAGGAATCCGCAAGCGCATCACAGAAGCATGTCGATCGCATCTCTTGCGATCGGGGCGACTAGTCGCACTAGTTGCTAGATGCAGCGGAATTTAAAATTTTTAATCGAGTGATGAAACCACATGATTACAAGAACGTTTCTAGGATCATTTCATCAAACCACAAAGTATTAGAAATACCTCTTGAAGCATGGTTGCGATCACGAGATCTCTAAAGCAAGAGATCCTCATATCTCAAGTCCGATCCACGAAGATGGCACTTGCGGGTGCTATGATGAGACACATTCCTCCCGCAATGCTCGATGAAGATGCAAGCTTCGAATCCCCTGATTTCATCTAACGAAATCCGTCGTCTTCCTCTAGAGCAAGCAACCCCAAAGAAGATGGAGATCCTCGAGTAGTCGAAGGTGAATGCAAGAAGCTCTTTCACAATACATAAGATGGATGCCCACCTTAGAGAGAGAGAGTAGGCGAGAATGAGAGAGAGAGAGAGTTGAAGGCGTGTACAACTCTTTAACATGTACCTTTTAGAGGCTAGGGTTTCCCTCTATTTATATTAGTTTAGAAGTCCATGGATCACAATCCATGGCATATACAAAATCAATGGTTAGATTGATATGTATATTAAATCAATGACCATGATAATTGTTGTTCAAAAACAACAACATATTAATTTATATTAAATTAAATATATGTTGCATTATCATCAACATAATTTAATTCAATAAAATCAATTAATAATCACAACATAATGATATGATAATTAAAAAAGAAAATTATCCACCTATTAATTAAAAAGATAATTGTTGTTTGGTGGATTATCCTCTTTTTAATTTATATCATTGTCTCTTATTTATCTTGCAACATTATCCACGAAATTAATTCCAAATTAATTAGTGTATATCTATTGCAAAATTATCCACTAAATTAATTCTCAAATTATTAGTGAATATTTCAATCATGCCATTGAAAATATGTGAATCATATTCACATCCCAAACTAAATTGTAAATTACATTTCCAATTAATTGCTTAATGTAAATATAATTCACATTAACAATTAACAAATGCTATTTACAAAGGTGCTCTCTCTCTAATATATTGTAAATCATATTTATAATATATACACAGATATTATGGACATCACTATCCACAATCTGTATTCCTTGATAATTAAATCCCATTTAGTTATATCGGATAATCATTCTCATAATATGAATCCCATTCATATTATTCTTGATAATTAAATCTCATTTAATTATCAACATATTGTTGCTTGGATATATAATTCATCAAATGAATTATTCTTGAACCCTATCGAAAATAATGTGCTTTCTCCGCAGATACTTGGAGATAAGGACATGGCGATTGTATTGTTCCACGTATAGTGACTTGGATGTTGAGATCTCATCTCAAATCTAGATCTTACGAACCTCCCACAGATGCTTGATTAAATCAAGACCGCAAATATGATCTTCTCATTGCATCTGAATCTCATTCTTACTAATGTCCAACACTTGGACCAAGATCATATTGCTTCTCTACTGAAAGGAGTCACTAAAATCCAGACCTGTTTCATCACTCCCTCGGAATGGAAGCGCCATGGTTATACAATCGTTTATGATCACAGCACCCTCATGTATTCCCAATACCTGTACATCCGGCATACTTGAAGACCCATGATCAATCTGAAGATTAAGATCAATTTTACACTGTCTTCTTCTAGGTTTGATCACAAAGTTTCTCAATCTTGATCATTGGGAGTTGGTATCGATCGTATGCTTTCCCAAAGCATATATCATACCTTCAAATTCATGTCATGCTTCCAAAGCATGACGACCATGCATGGAATTTGATCGGTCCCAATACCTCATGAGTGAGCTCATGTCTTCCAGTTCATAAGTGAACCTGTATGATCCATTTGAGAGATTGTATTACTCATATGCCCTTATATGCACACCAGCTCGTCGGTGTATAGACCTTGGTCAGGCCATCAACCTACTGGTCTGCCAAATGTACATACTCAGACATATAGTAATACATCTATCTTCAGTCAGAGGATGCGTGCCTATACTGTGATAACATTCACCATAGGACTTAGGTTATCTCGATCTCGTTAAGTCAACCCATTGACCTAACTAATCTGACACCTCCGAATCACTATTCCCATGTAGAGGACCTACATCAAGAGGTCGGTCAGATATCAACCTATGTGAGAAAGGATTGCCATCTCCTACTCAGGCTGGAGATCATCTCTTAATAATCATTTGACGGTGCTTGATGAGTCCTCTATCTAACTCCTTAGATATTCATCCAAACACCAGCCCCTATATTCATTTAATGAATCAACAACTGTGTGATCATCAAGATGGTCATGGTACATAATCCTAATTGTACAGAGGGACCTTTTATGCAAATTACTTACTCTTCGTTCCAGATCAGGGAATGACATGTGCAATAATATTTATTGCATAATGGCTCGCCGTGGGCTCGCACGTCCAACAATACCTATATAATATGCACCTATATTTATTTAAGTGTACAAAATACATTAGAAAAATATAATAAAAATATACTTATGTATATAAAAATAAGTTATAAATATATAAAATATGGAATAAAATGATAAAAATACAAAATACAAAATAAAAATAAAACATACAAAATATAGGTAAATATACATATAATTATACACCCAAAAATTAATGCGTAATAAATAAACTTATAAAAATAATAAAAATCATATTAAAATACTATAGAAAGTAATAAATATTTTCTAGATTGTTACTTTAATTTAATAAAATTATTTGTTATTTATTATTGATTTTTGAAATAATTTTGGCGTGCCTTTTTCTGGTAGGTCCACGTGGACCAACCAGTGGGAGTCAAGAGTTGACCCCTGTCAACTCTTCTCCCCAGGGGTAGCCCTTGTCAGAGCCTTGACTGATCCATGTTTCTTCGATTTTTGTAGCTCGTTATAAGCATCCTTTTTTGAAGGATTCCTCCATGAAATTTTCTCCCCGATCATCCACCTATCATGCATGATCATATTCTTGAGGAATGCGTTCCTGTACCAAGCTGCTCCTCTCGATTTTTCATCCCATCCAGTCACCTGTACAAAGGACCACCTTCTCCTTCCTTCAAATTTTGAATCCTTTTTTGCCCTGATTTCATCCCCTTTCTTACGTCCAAAGGATTGAAACTTGTGAAAGAGGTTCACCCAGCTTGAATCGGATTTAAGAAGAGAAGTAGGAGGCAATTCCAACCATTTTCGACCACCTTGGCCATGAGGTTCCCCATCTCTTGGCTCTGCCTAGTTGAGGTTAGTTTTCTTAGCTCTTTAATCATCTAGTGACTTAAGGTTTAATTTTCGCTATTTATTTTGTATTTTAATAAGTGTATTAACTTAGAAAAGCCATTTCGTAGTTCGCCTCATCTTCGCTCCGACGAATCTTCCACTGTATCTCTGGTGTTCAACGACTCGCCAACTGCACCCGTTTCACTCCCTCACCGCTTCTCTTGGCCCCACACCACTCCATCTACCCAGATCCTTATTGGATCTGGAGATCAGCATCTCCCCCGTTTCCACCTCGTCGGAGATGTCCATCTGACCCATCTTCCACTCATTTCACCTCTGATAGCCCCCAAGACCATCGCCTTTTGTGTACCATGTAGGTCCCAGAGCCTTAGGCCTCATTTGAGGGGTCGATTTTACCTGGAACACATCCCAGGTCCTCTAGAACAACCTCAAGCTCCAGGGGCTCAACCAGCAACCCCCAGACATTTTGGAGACTTCCTAGATCATTGGGAGGACTGCGACAACATCAAGAGACCATTGACTGAGCACTATGTTGCCAAAGGAACGTGCAACACTGAATCAAAACTCGCCCCAGGCAAGTTCTTCCTCGGTTCCTACGACATCTTCTAGAGCCGTTGGATTTTGCCATGATCTTCGCAAGATACAATGGATGTCCGATCTGTAGCGCAATTAGCTACAGATCTCAAATATGGGATCTAATCTCAGATGTCTAAACACGAACCGTCATCGATTGCTGCAGGCGCGACACGTAGCAAGTAGAACAATCTACACCGTCCACCAATGCCTATTAGGGGATAAATCACATCCTTGGCCCCAACTTTGTCGCGTTAATATTCAGTTTGTAATATTTTTATTTAGTTTAAAATTTTTTGGTAAATTTGCAAGTCAGATCTTGCACTTTATTGTATTTGCATTTTGGTCCTAGCCACGTCACCTCACGTGTCGTCCCACACGAGGTGACATATTGTACTACCTCTATAGTTTTTGTTTTAATATCAAAACTTTCATTTTCAGTTATATATTTTTGGATAATTTGCAACTGAACCCCTAACTTTAATTTTATTTGCATTTATGCCCCTACTAGTTCAACAAATTTTGTGCATGTATTCCATTTATTAAAATTGGTATACATGTTCTAAAAAACTCAAAAAGTAGGGTTAGGTGCCTGATAGTGTGTACATTATATTTTTAGATTTTAATTTTAGGCATTTTTATTATATATAAAAAATCAAAAGAGCACTTTTTTGTCTTTATTTGATTTAAAAATTACCAACAAATATAAAAATGTTTTGAAAAATTCCCCCAAAATATACTTTATGTATTTTGTATTTCTTGACTTCAGATTAAACACCACTAAAATAGAAAAAATACATAAAAATTAAAAAGCTCTAAATCCTTTATAAAAATCTAAAAAATTCTCAAAAATCCCCAGAATATTTAATTTTTTATGATTTTTTTATCATTTTCTATTAAAATTGATTTAAAAAATTTTGGATATTATTTGCTATTTTTATTTTCCAAATTAATCAGACTTATTTATTTACTAATTTGGGATATATTTTACTTTAAAAATATACAAAATTAAAAAATCACTTAAAAATCACAAAATAATAAAAAAAGTATTTAAAACCCAAAAATATTTAATTATGAAAATTTTATTTATTTTTAGTTTCTTTAATAAATATATTACTCTATATTGTATATATAACCTTATATATTCTTATATTACATATTTAAAAAGGAAAAAAATAAAATCTGAAAATATAAAAAGAAAATTAAATTTATAAAATTAAAGTTTAAACCGACATAAAAACAAATAGACAAGAAGAACAAATATTTTTGGAATTAATTTTCCACGATCTACCGTTTGCTCCCTGTGTTCGACACTCTACATACTTACACCGATATACCTCCATTGTAGAGTTAGAATAAATTTTAACTCAATATATTTTGCTTTTCATTGCTTCTTTACATATCGTGAGTTAATTGTTTATTGAATTAGGGTTTTATGAGCGGTCATTACATAGACTGCGATTTCATCTTGTGAGACCGTACAACCCTCGCTTACATCCTATTCATCACTGTCTTGATATGTTTAAGCACTTTTCCTGTTTGTGTCTCAGCCTCATTCTTAAATATAAAGAATTTCTCTAAGGATTCATCCTTGGTTTTCATTAGATACACATAGCAATATCTATTGGCATCATCTATAAAAGTGACAAAGTATTTCTTATTGTCTCTGGTCAACACAATATTAAACTCACAGATGTCCGTGTGTACTAGGTCCAAGATCTCACTATCTCTAGAGACAGACTGAAAAGACTTCTTAGGTATCTTATCTTACACACAAATTTCACATTTTTTGAGTTTTATCAACATTGTGTTTAGGTATCCGTGGCATGATAGATTGGGACATATGGTATAGTTCAGGTTTTACATAGACATATCTTTTATTAGCCCCAAGTCCCACCGTGATCACATTCTCTTGTGTACTCCCATCTGCAACCTTAGGTTGATCCTTTAAGGAGGGACAATCTTCTTCCAATGACCAACCTGATTATAATACCAACATGGTTTATTCGTTACCTTTTTATGAATCTTGATCTTTTGTTGTATTTTATTGTTATTACTAGCTTTTCCCTTCTTATCTTTGCCCTTCGAGGTCATGAAATTGACTTTCGTCTGAACATCAATAGGAACCACACACTTTTACTTCATGTGTTCCTCCTCTATGATGATTGCCATCATCAAGTCATCCATAGAAAATTTTACCTTTCTGCATTTCAGAGTCATACCAAAGTCTTTCCAAGACTTGGAAAATTTTTCTATGATGCACATGACCTGAAACTTTTTCTGGAAGTTTCATCTCCACATCTTCTAGACCATGGATCATGAGTAAAAACTCGTATGCTTGTTCAGAAATCAACTTCCCTTCGGCCATAGAAAACTTTAAGAACTTAGCAACAGAGTATTTCTCAATACTGAGATATTCAGTATTATACTTGCGGTCTAGTTCTTCCCATAGCCCCTTCACAGTATGCATGGACGAACAATATAGTTAGAACAATTTGTTTGACAAAGCCAACAAGATGCAACCATGACATATACGGTCACGTTCCTTTCACGCAGATTGCACCTTCTTGCTACCGGGTGTGGGATTTTCCTTGTCCACTATAAGACATTCAATTTCAAGCGTTAAGATTAACCTTATGGTGGTTAACCAGATTTTCATGCATTGTTGCCAACACTTGAAATCCTGACCACCAATTTTTTCAGGTATATCAGTCATATCCACCCTCGATTTAAATATGGTGTCTGACATCATTTTAATTCCGATTATGTATATCCTCTCTAAGATTGTTGTTATTAGGATCATCAAGGTATACAATAAACAATAATTTTCAGAATCCACACGAATCAATATAATGCATTACCGATTAACAAGTTAACAAGCACACATTTCCGATTCATAATCCAATTACAAAATGCACAAAGGAATCAATCAAACCATTTATACATCATTTTAGGGTGAGATCCGAGAAATACAAAGCAATAAATCAACTATGGCAAACAAAATAGTAAAAAGACCAGATTAGAGATCATTGAAGCACCCATTATGGACTATCCGTAGAAAGGATATCACCCCTACAATCCTGATGCCAAAGCTACTGACGATCCGCTCCAAGGATATGACAGCACACGATCGTCGTCTGCACACACTGATGAGATCGTCCTTGAAAGTACCTCAGAGAACTGTAGCCGGGAGAAGAAAAATCGTAGGTCGCAGTTGCGGTGGAACAAAGAGCAAGAGACGACGAGAGAGTTTTCTTGCGAGTAAATAAAACTGCGTACATGGTTGAGGGTATAAGAAGACTAGGGTGTGACTTTTCATCATCCGAAAATGCTCCCAATGGGCGCCTCTTCGGATTCTGAAACAACAACTAGATCAGAGCCCTTGGACTTGAGTTAAATTTTCTCAATACGGTCGAATGAAAATTAATTTATAGAATTAATTTATTCGACCTGCTAATGAAATCTGCGATAAAAATATCAAGATCCGAATTGACTCTCCCGAGTCGGAGACGGAGTAGAGCGCGCATGTGTGTGTTCCTCCATTCCTATCCTTTATTATTGCTATAAAAGCTTGGGGTGTAAACTTATATATACGACCACTAAAAATTTAGAAACATCAGATGCGGTACTAAACTTCCACCCAAAACTCACATTGTTTCAAATTTAGGAATTCCCAAATTTCCTTCCAATGTCATTTGATTTCTCAATTGAAGTCAAATTGTTTCTCAATGTAATTGCATATTTTTACCAATTTAAATCCTAATTACATTAGCTTTAAATACAACAGGAACTCCTTGATATGTGATTCGAGGTATGTAAAACACTTTCGTGTGTGATTAAAGGTACCTGTAAGCTATTGAATTATCCGTGGAGAAATAACTCGAATAGTGGATTAGTTGATTGACTCGATCAATCGAAAATTAAAGTCGTTGGACTTGGATTGTGAGTTTTTACTAGAGTTTCAATGTTAAATAGTTGTCTATTATGGCTGCATATGTTTTGCGGATCAACGGTTTGTATTTGTGATCATTGTTATCTAATAGCTATTTATTGGCCATAATTTTTTTGAGATCCAGAAAATCTCTCACATTTGTCATCAGAGTATTGTTGTATAGAAGACATAATTGAAATTCACGTACATGGTTGCGCTAACCAACTCTTTAGAAGGACAATCCACGTTAAGATCTTAGTTCATTTAATGATACTAACTTTAATTCTAGGAAATTAAAAGGAAGATTTATTCAAAGTCCATGGGTTACAAGTTTTGGGATGTTGTACATTCTAAATATCAAAGTGACCAGGAAACTATCACCATCAATAACAAAAAGAAGACGGCAACACACGATTCCATGTGATAAACATCTTGTATTACAAGTTTACAATGGAAGTATTCCACCGAATCCCTGCATGCACATCGATTTATGATATTTGGAATAAATTCTTTGTCACCTACAAAGGCACATTGAAGAATAAAGAAGAATTTCATATCACACTTATTTCTACCATCGATATTGTTTCAAGTGAACACGATGACACACTTGGAGATGATGATAATATATTTTTTTTTGCCTTTTGTTACCTATAAGAATTCCAAGAGTTACATGCCCTTGTAAAAAAATTAGAAAAAGAAAGAATACATGTAAGATATCTAGTGCAAAAAAGATAAAGCAAAAAATCTCTCGTAAAGTGATTAATTCTTTGATAGATCACACTAGTTTGATAGAAATTGACAATAAAATATTTAAAAAAGAATTATAAAACTTAAAAAGATTAACTTTTTCAGTTCAATAAAAGAAAAAAACGTAGATAAATTATTAAGCACTCCTATACAAAAACTCCACGAAATTGGAAATAAGGTATAATACAACCATACAACACCATGCATCTAATTCTTATCAAAAATAAAGAAAAATGTGGAATTTTAAAAATGAAATTAGGAATTATAAAACTAACCATGTTAGATTTTATAAAAAATAGATACCTTATAGGTGGATGGAGAACAATGTGAAATGCAACTACCAAAAAAATATTACAAGAGAACCTCAAATCATGTGTGCTAGTATACAAGAATACACATGGAAATCAAACTCAAGAAAGGACATACATTCCATTAAATTGAAGAGATCCTCATGGGTTTTGACATAAATTGAATGTATGAACGCCACTACCCTACCATTACCATAGCTACTCCCATTGGTCATATGGTGCATGTTAGTTCGTTGTATCCCCATTAGAACTTGTGCTTATTCTTGTATTATTTTGATTTTTAGCAATGACACACTTAATATAACCCGTCGCATAGTATATATCTTTGACCTTTTAGGAATACAGATTGTTAAAAGTTCAAGAAGGCATTAAAAGAACACAACATTAAAAGAACATAACATTGTTAAAGTTCAAGAAGGCATTAAAAGTTCAGGAAGGCATAAATAAGGGTGGGAAGCCAACTTGGCTAACCCCCACCCTTATTTTTTCTATTTCTTAAGTTATTTTCTGAAAATATCTGGTGAGATTTAAATCACTATATGACACAATTTTCTCATTTAAATTTCACATGAAACAAACATTTCTAACCCATCCATCAAGACTGTCAAATTTTAAGGGTCTCAAAATGGTTGAAATTGTCTTTTAGATGGACGACGTAGGAAAGTCTGTTTTACACGCAATTCGAATGATAACATATTTTCATCTACCTGACTATAACCCCCGATGTGTTTTTAAAAAATGCCTTAAGAAATGAAAAAAATAAGTGTGGGGTAGCCAAGTTGGCTCCCATGGGGGGTAGCCCATTAAATCCATATATGTTAATGGAAAAAGGAATATGCTCGTGGGAGCATACAACTTACATGCTCCCACTCTTTTTCTCCATATTTTTGTAATTTTGTTGAAATGAAACATGGAGGAGTTTAGATCAACATATATCACCATGGTGTCATCCAAAATTCAACTTAATTCGAGATGTTTATACCATCCATCAAGATTGCCAAATTTTAACGGTATCAGAATTGCCAAAATAGACCCCTCTAAATGGACATGTTAGAAATGCCCATTTTTCGTTAAATTTGAAATATGTATTCTACTTATTATTCTAGTGAAATTTCCTATGTACTTTGTTTTTAAAAATAAAAAATATATATATCCAGGTTTAATGGGGCTACCTCAAGAGGAAGCTAACTTTCCTACCCCAACTCTTATTTTTTTTATTTTAAGGTATTTTCTAAAAACACATGGGGATATTTAGTTCATTACATGAAACAATATTCTTACTCAAATTTCGGCTTCAATTCGAGACTGTTATCCTATCCATCACATCTCTCAAATTTTAGTGGTCTAAGAATTGTTGAATATACATACATACATACATACATGCATGCATGCATGCATGCATGCATGCATGCATACATACATACATACATACATACATACATACATACATACACACACACACACACACACACACACACACACACACACACACACATATATATATATATATATATATATAGAGGAAATATTTCCAATGAGGTGCACCTTTCCTGGATGCATGGAAAGCCACATCAATTTAAGCATTTATTCTATTTATTTTACACATTCTAACTCCATAAATTTAATACTAAATATTAACATAATATGTATATCATGAAAGATTTATGAAAATATTAGTATATTTGACATTAAATGTTTGTTACAATATGGATGATATATTTTACATAACTGTATTATCATCATTATTTTACAATATGTAGTTCAAATTTACAATATTTTTACGTAATTTACAAATTTGGTAGTGGCTTTTTGAATTTCAGGAAAGACCCACCTCATTAGAATGACTCCCTATATATATATATGTGTATATATATATATATATATATATATATATATATATATGGAGTAGGGAGTATGAAGCAAGGTGCAAGCAACTTGACATGCACATATGTCACAAACATCTATTTTTTAATTTTTAAAATGAAACCTTAGGGCATTTACTTGTAATGATATGTGGATTATATGTTTCAAATTTCGTGTGAAACAAACGTTCTTAACATCTCTCCATCTGGAAGGGCTTAGTTTCAACAATTATGATACCTTTAAAATTTGATAGTCTTGATGGATGTGTTAGATGTTTTAAATTAAGTTGAATTTGAATGACATCATGCTGATATATCGTGACCTAAATCCCTAAGGTTTCATTTTAAAAAACAAAAAATATATGCTTGTGGCACCGATGCATGCCAAGTTACATGCACCTTGATGCATATATATAGGGTCTTACCACTTTTATGGTGAGCCCTCCATTTCATCTTTTAATTTAAAATGACACAGTTGTGATAAATAAAACATTAATTGCAATATTTCGATGGTAAAAAGCCTAATTTTATCATTTGCCACATTCTAAAAATAGAATGTGACGACCCACAAATTCACAACCCTAATTATCTCCACTCTCTCTGGCCCCTCATATTTCTCTATCTTGACAGCATAAGATGGAAGCATAGAAGCGTGACAACACGAGCATGAGGATGTGCTCGTCATCCACATCCTCTAGGAGGTGTTCGTCTTCCCCCATCTCCTCCTTGCGGCTCCACATGGAGGCACCACCATCAACCGGTGCAACCCCTGCGAATCCAACTCCAGATCTCATTTCCATTTTGATCAAATTACGGTTAATCAGATCTCCTAATGGTGTTTGCAATGATGCAATCTACTTGTTAATCATATTTGTAGGAGATTTGATTTGAAATTCGATTTTCTTCCTTGCTGATCTGAGCAGTCACATATGATTTGGTTCTTGTTTTCATAAATTATAAACAGGAAAATCATATATCATCAAGGCCCAATGATCTAATAAAATATTTGTCGTTCTTCCTTGCAGATATGAGCAGCCATCATCAGAAATGGTCACCCATCGAACCATTTCACGCAAGGGGGGAGGTTAGGGCATACGCGTAGGTTCTATTTCACAATCGTGGGATACTATTTTTACATAATTAACACTATTATCCAAATTGATTCATTGATTGTATAAATATCAACTTTTGTTTTATATGTTATCATTTTCGAAAAATAATTGATCAATAAAAATAATTGATAAATTACTCACAAAGATTAACATCCAAATTTTACAAATGAGCACGAACTTTACAAAGACCGTGTGAATATTTGCAATTATTATGTGTTACATACACATACTTACAAAGGAAGCACATATTTTACAAAAGAACATGTAAAATTTACAAAGACTTACATATGTTACCTTCAAAGAATGTTGGCAAATGATATGTAAAAAAATTACAATAATGCAAATTATTTTACGAAAGACATTACAATATTTACAAATGAAAATACTTAGTTTACAAAAAAAACTATTGAATGAAATTGTAAAAAATACATATTATCAAATTGACAAAACTAAAAACATATTATTAAAAAAACTCGCTAGAATTTACAAATACATGCATTAATCCAGTTCGTTGGGAGCGTATTCGGAAATTGATCAATAAAGGAGTGTCAAAAGTTTCCAAAATTAAACAAACATAAAATAAAAATTTACATAATTAAATTTAACTTAAATTTAAAGTAAAATACAATGATTTGAAATGTCCTTTTGGATGAGATACCATTCGATCGAGATCTAATGTATCTCATTGATGGCTCACTGCATAAGTGGTGAGTACCCACCTCATTCGAAAGTCCCCTATATTAGGAGAAACTTCAAATGAGGTGAGGTCTCACCACTTTTGTGGTGATCCCTCCATCTCATCAGTTTATTTCAAACAACACGGATATGATAAAGAAAACATTAATTGCAACATTTTAATGGTAAAAAATATATTTTGTTCATTTGTCACATTCTAAAAATGGAATATGACAACTTACAAATTCATAACCCTAATTATATCCTCTCTCTCTCACCCCCTCCTCATTCCCTCTCTCAACGACATCCGACAGAAGCATAGGAGCATGGTGGAGTGTGAAGAAAGCACGTGGGTGCAATGACGAAGCCACGAAGGATGTGACACAGAGTAAGGAAGATGCAAGGGAGGCAGCATGTGGAGGTCCACACGGTTGCGCACGAGCAGCCACCAGAAGCCCCGTGTGTAGAGGCCATCCACATCGCAGACCTTCAACCTCCCTCTCCACCATCATGCCCGACTGTTGCTCATGCCACTAAACTGTCTTCATCCCTTCATCGGCTATGACAATGTGTTGCTCAATGCAGATGTACATCAAATATTCACCCATTTGTATTATGAGTTTTGTGTAGGTCTTGTGTTCGATGAAATGCTTGATAAGGATTCTTTGCTAGACATGAAGGAGAATTCAGCATTAAGATTCTCTAAATATATGTAATGATTATCTGATTTTATAAATATCACATTATTTTCTACATATTTGTCAATACTAACTGACTCTCTATTATTGCAGAACTCCACACAAATATTATAAAGAGATCAAAAACTATTTACAAAGGAACACAGAAAAGTTATAAAGGGTTGCATAACAATTATAAAGATCCATATGAAGGAATATTATTGTTGTAGAACACCACACAAAATTTGCATTTATGACATTCTATACAAAGACCTAAAAAGGGCATCGAACTTTACAAAGGGACTTAGAAATTTTTAGAAAATCTACATATATTAAAATTACGCAATTAATTTTTACGAAGGGAGAAATCCCATTTTAAATAAATGATATATCAATATGAATTCATTTTTTTACAAAGGAAACTACGAATTTACAAAGGAAATGACTCATTTTACTTCCGATTTATTGAATGGTAATGCAAATAAATGTAATAACCAACATGCAAAACGAAGTATAAATATCCTGTTGAAACTTTAATAGCAATTATTAAATGAACGCATTAACAAGAATGCCAAATCTAGACAGTACTAAATTAATAATTTGATATCGTTAAATAAAAATTTGAATTTAATGAAATCGGATGATAAAAATATCCTTTTGGATTAGTTTTTATTTCAACTGTTAGATTGAGATCTAATGGGATGGCTCACCACAAATATGGTGAAACACCACCTCATTTGAAAAGGTCACTATATATATAACTATTAGTCTTTCATGATCAATCAACGTGATAATAAAAGCCAACTTGAGGAGTCTTTATTTATAAAATGACAGGTATGGAAAATTAGTAGCAACCACTATTAATAATTTTATTTGAAATATTCCAAATAAACGAGTTCCTAATTGAAGGAAAACAATTTGTGAATGTATAAACCGTTCCACGACTTACAGTTTTGAAATGTACAAACCTTTCCACTATTAATAATTTCTACGTCTTACGTAGAATATTGATGTTACCAACACCTTTATAAAACTTATGAAAATAAATGTTGATGTTAGCGTATTTTGGTAAATGAATAAAACATTACAAACTTTGTTGATATCTCGTAAAAACTATTGATATACTTTGAGATACTACAACACATAACACAAAAGTTTATAATAGTACAACAATTTGTAAGTGATACATTTGTAATATTTAATAGCATGATAGTAAGTATAAGACCTTGAATTCAACATCATGTATCCTACCCTGAATACTATCTTTGGATTGGCCCAACTACAAGAAACTGATATAAACTTATTTGTGTAAATCAGAGGTCTTATCCAATTATTTTGAGTCTTGGGAACAAAAAGATGTTGACGTTGTTAAACTGTCACTAATACTTAATCACCATCATTATCATTAATTAATTATGATTAATGAGACTACTAATGATTAAAGAACTAATCATGATTAGTAAATATTAATTTCATATTAGTATATGTTAATCATAACTAAGATTAAATAATCATGTCCGACGCTAATTAAGCATCATTAGTAAAACCACGGGTTTTGGATGGACATGGGCATAACTAATGGAATGGATAGCTAACCCATGCTTTTGGCGATGACGTGGCAATTAAATGGACAGTACTGCACAATAGGAAATGGACAATTTATCGATCAAGATGACTGGGCACTTATGGGGATGACACGTAGAAAGTTGGGAGACCTATAAATACACTCAACTCCTTCATTCTCTACAGTTCCATTCCATCCACCATAATCCCAAGGCTATAATTGAGAGGTTGAGAGAAGGGGTGGGAGGTATGGAAGAAGTCCCAGCGAAGCATTGATGGGAAGAAGAGGAAAATGAAGATGGTGTGCTCTTCTCCCATGGCTTCAGATAGGGGACAAGTCTATCTTGTTCTAGAGTTTCAAGTTCTTTCCAAGTTCCTTTCCTTTTTCATGTTAGTATCAGCATATAAAAATGAAATCCAAGCGCAGCCTTGGTTGGTTGCTGATAGGTATGCCATCAATGAACATGCTCCGTTCACCTTTGTCATGAGTCTAATCAATTCTTCGTTGTATGATATTAGTATTAATATACGATGCACAAAACACTCTACTTGACCGTGAGCAGTTGGACCGTTGGTGAATGTACACATCACCCACTCATGACGCGAGGTGTACCGGTTGTGCATCATTTTTTACTTTTGATTCTTAATTTAAAGTATCATTTATGTTTTTACTACGAATATCATTTATATAAAAGGAAACTCTGTCGATTTTTTTATATAAATATCACTTGATATAAAGGGAAACTCTACCAGAATTTTGTTAGAAATATCACATGCTATAATGGGAATCTCTGTCAAAATTTTGAGAGAATTCATGTTCTTGGTATTCTTCACGTTCTTCATTCGTGCTTTGCATTCTTAGTATGTTCTTCATATTCTTGATTCGAAAATAGATTTCAATCACTGTACGAGTTGTTACTCCACCTATTTGAACATAAATTAACGTAGGTTGCGGCATGCGAAAGATATCACGATTAGTTAACAAATTTTGCCTTGTTGTTGTTGGGTTTTAATGTTAAATTGAAGAATTTTCTTGATTTTATGTTCTTCGTTGGGAAGAATGTCAATATGTTTATTTTGTGAAGTTAAGGATGTTTAATTCATCATTTCAACCAAAAATATTTTATCGGAATGGTGATGCACACACATAAATGTCATGAATCCTAAAAGTATGCTAAGCCAGATCTTATGGATATATCTGTTACAGGAAAGCAAATATTAGTGTTTGTTAATAAAAACACACATACACACACACAACTTGGGACAGAGATGTAGATATATACATAACTTGGGATAGAGAAACCCATCTAAAGCTTTATGCATACAATTGCATCATGTGAAATGAACATGACTTAAATCGGATCCAATGAAATATTATTTCCTATGCGAACGATGACTTGGAGTGGATAATACATGTTGAGCATGCAACTTGTAGGCTTGTCAAAAGAAATCCATATGGCAGACCAAACCTAGGTGGTACTCGATTGCTCGGATATGTTGAGCGTGAGTAATAAATTATTTGCAACGGGGTGCTCGAATTGCATTATAAGGACAAGCTAATTAAAGATGTGGTCATACCTTGCGGAGGCATGCATGGTTTAATAGTGGCTAGACCACGATGACATGTATTTTAAAGCTAATGATGCAGATGATTAAATGTTTTTAGCATGTTGTTTTAAGCTATTGGGCCCTTGAGGATGGTGTACGTCCTTCTTTGATAGCTTGAAGGTTTGAAAACCCTACAATATTGAAATAAAAAAAACTATCAGGGCAGTATTGGAGGATTAGTTGAGGCGATGTAGGCTGGCATAAGCTCATCAGGTCAACACAACATTCAATCTCGAAGTATCCACAACTTCAAGAAGTACATGATAAGCGAGGTATATCATATCGACTAATCCTTGATGTCGAATAAAATGATCACGACTTTATCTAATGAGAAGGAATGGAAAATTTTAGGTACAATGAGTTTTGTTCAACTAGATTGTTTTTCTTTCATCTTTTTTGTTACATAGTGCTTGCTAATCCTTATCCCGTGATTTTTGAAAATCCAATAGGTATTGGTGAGCCATCTCAAGGACCTTAGTCAATTAGACCGTCATCTGCCAGTATTTTCTTCTAGCCTAAGGTAGTTAGTAGTTTTTTGTGATCTTTCCAGCTTTCAACTTTAAGTAAATGTAAGAGAATATAGTGGGATAGCTTATTATGTGAACTTTAATTTGTGAATGCAAAACTGCGAGATGCCTACTATGTGCATTTCTATTGCAGTCTATCTGAATGTTAGTTGTTATTAGACCTGGCTAACGCGTCAGGGGTCCGTCCGCCTAGCTTGCTCATGGGTCGTTCTTGGTCTAGGAGAATTGAGGTATGCGTCGACCTGACATGCAAAAAATAAAAAATATATATGTAGAAGTTAGACATGTATTAATATGATATACTTCAAGTTTTTCATATGTGATGCTAGATTTATTAAACTTAATAGATGACATCTCAAGTAACATGCAAACTACTTATATTAGTTATATAAAGTATAAATGGTGATAACAAAATCATTTACATTTATTAAATAACGTTAACAAAATCAAACAAAAAAAGTTGACCGAAGTGTCGACCCCGGGTGAGCTTCAGACAGATGTTTTAGAACCTCGATCCATTGACCCACATTTTGGCTAAGTATAATTATTATTACTGGATAAAGTTATTATTGAGTAGTCAAATCCTCTAAAGGGGATTATCTGATGACCTGGAATTGGGATCGTGACAATAAGGATTAAGAGTTACTGATGGGCTCTAAAATGCAAAAAAAATCATATAAGCTAATATTTTAAAAGGTTACAAATGAACATTGTTCAATTACATTTTTTGTTAGATTAAAAGACATGAAACATTTTTTTCCATTCTTAATGATTTTCCTTCTAATTTAGAATTTGTTTCTAGGAATGTCTCATACGAAATTATTAATAATGTTTGATATTAATTTCCACACTGTTATCCTACAAATAAGGAATCCTCAACATCCTACAAATAACCACTAACTCAATAAGGCATTTATTAAATATTTAAAAAAATCCACAGATGAACATTGTTCGACAAAGTTACAAATATTATGTATGTGATAAAAACAATATAAAGAACTATCCGAATGAGTTAACTAGTGCTAAATGAGATTTTTCTAAAAAGATGTTTATTATCTTATAATCAAATATATCAAGAAATATTATCTATTACAATTAAATCGTTTAGATATTACAAACATAACATGGAAAGTAAGGTTGTAGAAAGCAGTAATCGGTACCCGGTCGACGGGCCGCTGACTAAAGATTAATCGACAGTCGAGTGACTAATCAGATATAGTCGGTCATTAGTTAGTTTTAATTTTTTCAATTATTTTAAATATATAAATCAATTTGTATACACATATTCTTAATTATTTACATTGATTTGTACATTTTCTATACTATCAAAATGAAATAAAAGAAGTAATTATCTTCAATTATAATATTAAGCATATAAGAATAAGTTCGCTTTTAAAAACCAAAAAAACTAAAAAAAATAAAAAAATTTATGTAAAAGTCGACTGAGTGGTCAGCTGACTAGGTCGACTAGTCGACCCGATTAGTCGAGTTGATCGACTAAGCCTAGTCGAGTTGGCTACCCCGACCCCCACCCCTCGACTTGACTAGTCAGGCGGACTAATCGACCTATATAGCTGACTTTTACAACAATGATGGGAAGATAAGTATCTTATATTTATTGATATTCACTTGTGATTTTCTCTTACAAATGGTAACTTACCGATGTGATATAATTATTTACTTATAAATGCATCCGAACTTACTAATCATTTTATTTTTAAACATTATCAATTATTATTAATTTTGTTTAGCGTTACTAATGTAACATATAAAGTTACGTATCTTATATTTATCATCTATATTCACATGTGGTTTGCTCTTACAAATGGAAGTAAGAAAATAGTTCTTGACAATATCGTCTAATATCTTCTTCTCACGTCTGCACTTCAGAAACAATGCAAGATCTTTGGATAGAAAGTGTGATATTTTTATATTCAAAATTTACCTCGAATCCTTTTGCATAAATTTCATTTACTTCATTACTATTACTAGTGATGTGCTTGCTATATTCAACGTCTCAATTTCATGTCTTCATCCATGAATTATAAAAAATAATCAGATATCTAATATACATGAAATACAAAAATAAAGTAGAAAATCATTAGTTGTGAGATGTAAGAATGAAATGGTAAGAATAAACTATTGAGTTGTAAGAAGTACACAGTCGTAAGCATATAGCTGTGAATAGTAATATTCAATTGTAGGTTTAGTAATTGTGAGTTAAAGGTTAGTAACAACTTTTGGCATGACATATAATATAATAGTAATCTTGTAATAATGATTAGTAGCATTTTTTTAAAGACAAATAATTTGTAATTTTTGCTGAAATGTTAGCAAGACATAGTAGATACATTACAAATAAATATGAGATGTCACTACAACAAATTCCACTTTTGCAGACATTGTTGGGTCAGGTCCGTCAGGACGTCGAGCTAAGTTTAGTTTTAGTAGATGTTAATTATAACGTCGACTCTTTTAATCTCTAGGGACCTTGCACTTTAAACGTTTATACATGGTCAACGCATGTCTGTTATTCAATGAAACGGCCAACCGTGTTTTATGAAAAAAAATCCATTCCTGCCATCCCTGTCATTTGGGTTTCCTTCCAAAATAAACCTGGATGAAAACGCTAGCATCAAGGAACTATCTCTCTCATTTTTTCCTTCCTTCGATAACATTAGAGGCTACCGTAACTCATCTAGGCACTTGCTCCTACTCCCCAAACGACGAAAATCATGAATTTGGGCTACCTGTTTGCAGGACGACAAAGATAAAACGCCATGGATTTCTCTTTCTTAAGGGCATATTTGCATCCTAAAGGATTTTTTAGGGCTTGTTTTGTATTGGGGCGGAAAGTCGGAGCACGAGATGGATCGAGCTTCCGGAGCTGCTTGCAGAGGAGAATCCACTGCTTGAGCTGTTAGGCAAGATTCTCTGGCTCTGCTTTTTATTATTGGATTTTTATTGTGGCGTTTCTGGTATTCATGGTGTTAAATTTGGATATATGGATTTTTGAGAGTTGCTATATGGAAACTCATAACATCATCTATTTTTAAGATTTCATGTGTCATGTTTGGGTCTATGATTTTTGTGTTGAATGATTTTTCTTGTATTTTGAGAAGCAAGCTCCAAGGATACCTTGCCTCCATTTTGATCTTTTCTGAAGTCCCGTTTTATTTAATTAAAGAGGACAATGCTAACATCAATTTATCTTTTAGAAATAATCTGAAAGCATGCATTATAGTAACAATGCCAAATGGTAGATACATGGGGCCAAAATAGCTTACCTACAAAAAAATGATATTAAAGGCTTTTTCAACAGACCTGAAGCAAATGAAATCTCAGGTCATATCTTGCTCTTTAGTACACGTCTTAATTGGACTTGGGGGATCGGCTACAATCGAGATGTTGGTCAGAGAGGGCTCCCTTGTGCGAGGAAGAGCGTGTATCGATCCCCTCCCGGAGGAGGTGTTTTTATAGGGCGTGAATGCCCTCACACAAGTCCGCCCTTGCTCCACCCATGCCCTAACGAACTCCCGCAGGACTCGGGCTTGCCGAAACCGCCGGCTCCGCAACCGTCGGCGGTGTTCTTTGACCACGAGTTCATATGGACTCGTTCTACATCTCCCACTTGACCAAAGTGGTCAAAAACATATATGCTCCCACTATTCGTGTAGTATATACATGGAGATTTATCATGTGAGGATCATTATATATGAAACCTCTTCCTTGACTCATACATTCCTTAGTCCCATTAAACCAACATGTTTAATGTATGTTCCTGCTGTTATTCCCATGGTAAGGGAATCAGCCAACATGTCACTGGTAGGTATGTAGGTTACCGTGATTTCTTGCTTCGTCACTATATCTTGTATATACTGATATTGAATATCAATGTGTTTTCCTTTAGAACTATTAGCCCCACTATTAATCAAGCTTATCGCAGCTTGATTATCACAATACATTTCAATTGGCCCTTTGACCAATTCGAGGTTTAGATTCTCTAGGAAACGCCTGATCCACACAACATGAGTGGTGGCCATGCTACACGCAATGTACTCAGCTTCCTGTGTATGTCGAGATACCCATCCTTATTTCTTGCTACCCCAAGAAACGGCAGCACCACCAAACATGAACAGGTAACCTGATGTGGATTTTCTATCATCCACATCCCCTTCGAAATCGGCATCGGAGTATCCTACCACCTCAAGCGATTCTGCTTGATACACAAGTTTCCGATGTATAGTCCCTTTCAGATATCGAAGAATCCTCTTTACAGCTTCCCAATGTGCTGGACCGGGGTTACTTTGATATCTACTGACTAAGCTTACTGGATAAGCTAAATCAGGTCGAGTACACATCATTGCATACATTAGACTTCCTACCGCTTGTGCATATGGTACATCTAAAGGTTTCTGCCCCTTTCCGGGACACTGACTCTTACTGAGTCTTTTTCCCATCACAAGTGGTGTTGGAGCTGGAGTGTTGTTCTGCATTCCAAATCTCCTTAATACAGTATGCAAATATCTTTCCCGACTAAGGCTCAATGTCCTTGAGTCCCTGTCTCTTGTTATTTGAATTCCAAGAACATAAGATGCTTCGCCCATGTCCTTCATCTCAAATTCATTGCTCAATTTCTGTTTAATTTCATTGAGCATTTGTATGTCATTACCTGCAAGCAGAATGTCATCTACATACAATGACATGATTGCAAACATGCTCCCACTTTTCATGACATACACATAGTTATCCAATTTATTTGAAACAAATCCAAATTGAATAACTTTCTCATGAAATTTGAGACACCATTACCGTGAAGACTGCTTTAAGACATATAATGATTTTCTTAATTTGTAAACCTTTTCTCCTGACCTTCAACCTGAGATCCCTCAGGTTGTCGCACATAAATCTCCTCCTTTAATTCTCCATTAAGGAAGGCCGTCTTCACATCCATTTGGAATAATTCCAAATCCATATATGCGACTACGGCTAAGATCATCTGAATCGATGCAAACTTAGCCACTGGAGAGTAGGTTCCTGGAAATCTATTCCAGCTTGCTGAGTATAACCCTTGGTAACTAATCTGGCTTTGTATTTGTCAACAGTACCGCAACTCGGTACTTTTTCTTGAATACCCACTTACATCCTATGGATTGCCTACCTTCTGGAAAATCACATAATTCCCAAACACCATTTCGCTCGATTGAGTCCAACTCATCTCTCATGGCGGCCGACCATGATTCCGACTCAGACGAAGCCATATCTTCATCAAAGGATATGGGATCTGTACAATCCGCGGCATCCTCATCTACGGTGTAACAAGACACCTCACATCCATAGAAATGGTAATATTCCATCCATGCGGGCCGTGTTCTGGGTCTCTTATTGCCGAATATACTCGTGGGTTGTGTGGGTCCACCCACTTCCTCTAAAGGATCATCTTATTCCATAGGTTCATTCTCTATATTTGGATGATCGATATCATCCTCAAGTTCTTGTCTAGTGTTCAAGTCGTCTTCATTGTCTTGTAAGACAATCAGAGGATCTAATTCATCCGCTTCATGCTCCTTTTCTTGATGAATTCCAAGAAAGGTTGCATCACGACTTTCGATCAGACCTTTAGTTTCATGGAAGAACCTATATCCTTTAGAATTTTCTCTATATCCAATAAACTTACACTTTAATGTCCTGAAGTCTAGCTTGTCCCTAAGCTGACTCGGTACCAGAACATGTGCAACACATCCCCATTTCCGGAGATGGCCCAACTCGGGCTTTCTGCCATTCCATATTTCATATGGCGTTGATTCTACGGACTTGGTGGGAATCCTATTCTATATGTAGTTCGCAATCAACACTCCCTCTCCCCAAAATTTCTTGGAGAGTCCAGAGTGCTAAAGCATACACCTTACTGCATTTATAAAAGTTTGATTTTTTTTCTTTCTGCTACACCATTTTGTTGTGGTGTATATAGCATTGTAGTTTGCCTACGAATGCCTGCTTGAATGCAATAATCCTCAAAATTCTTTGAGGTATATTCCCCACCTCTATCTGTCCTAAGAGTCTTGATTGGTTTTCCCAATCTTGTCTCCACTTTCGTCTTATATCTCTTAAAAGTTTCAAGTGCTTCCGACTTTCTTCCTAAGAGATAGACATATGAGAACTTAGAGTAGTCATCAATAAATGTTATGAAGTATTCCTTATTTCTATGTGCGATGACGCTCAATGGTCCACATATGTCTGAATGGATCAAACCTAATAACTCTGTTGACCGGATCCCGATTGAGAAAGGTCTTCTCGTCATTTTACCGGTCAGACAGTGTTCGCAGGGCAATGTCCTTGCACCCGTGATCTTAGGCAATAAATTTGCCTTAATCATTTGATCCATCTTAGAGTTTCCTGGATGACCCAGTCGCATGTGCCACAAGTCATAGTCAGACAAACAACACAGAATAATCAGAAGCGACATTCATTGATTCACTAGAATTTATTACAGGAAGACAGAATAGGTCATGCTCGGGCACAAACTTTCCCATCGCATAGACCTTCTTATTCTTGCCTATAGATACACGCTTATTATAAAATCTAACTTCGAAGTCTTTCTTGAGCAGCACTGGGACAGATATTAGGTTCCGACGTATCCCTGGGGCATATAGTACATCAATCAGTACCATAATGCTATCCCCCAGGTCAAGTCTGTATGTCCCAACACCTTCTACGTCCAGATAGGTGTTGTTGCCCATGAAGATCCTCTGTTCGCCTTTTCTCAGCTCCTTAAAGTCCACCAAGCCTTCCTTCGTCTTGGCGATGTGTCTGGTTGCTCCAGAGTCGATCCACCATCCATCACTGTCTGTGATGACGGAGTTGCATTCCACGACAGCCGTGAATTCCATCTTTTTCTTGCCTTTATTTTCAGGCAATTTAGAATTTCCTGGCTTCTTCTTGTTGGGGCAATTGACCTTGAAATGGCCATATTTGCCACAACCGTAGAACGAGCCGCGTGGGTATTTCCTACTCTTACCCTTGAAGTTCACCTTGGAGGGGCCCAGCCTTTTCTTCGCGTATACGGCATTCGCTTCTTCTTCTTCCTCGACCTCAAAGATCTTAGCTTTCGATCTTTGTTTGGAGAGTTCCTGCTCAATTGCCAGCTATGCAGGTAGGTCCGTCACAGACTTAATATTGCCGTTCATCCTCAGAGATGTGGCAACCATGTCAAATGATGGAGGGAGACTTCCTAATATGGTTGCGATCTGCATCCTCTCCGGAATCGCGCAATCAGCAGTCGCAAGATCCTTGGCCATGACAATCATCTTATTCACATGCTCGAGGACGCTTTCAGATTCCTTCATTCTACACGAGTTGTACTTGTGTAGAAGAAGCTGGACGCTCACTTCCGACTTGGAGTGGTATTTCTCTTTAACCGCGGTCCAGAGCTCGTAAGCTGATTCGCAGGTCTTGAAGACCTGAATCAGGTTCAGATCCATGTGGGTCAGCATAAAGCTCCTAGCCCTATTATCCGTTTTCTCCCACTGTTCCCGGGACCTAATTTCCTCGACAGTCGGATTTTCATATAAAGTTGGGTCGGGTTTGTCTATGACGGTGTGTATGCTGTCATGCAACAGGCCGTAGTAAATCTTCCTACTCCATAATTCATAATTACCATTAAGGTACTCAATTTTCCCTACCTCAGTGGCAATTGTCTTGCTTGTCATTTTGAATCTAATGAAATAAATATAAATTTGTATGAGATTGCATGATTTTACAAGAGTAATTAAAATAGAGTTTTTGTTTGAAGTTGATAAAAGAAAATAAGCAACAAGGTTCCTATTAGGTTTTGATTCAAGTTTGACTAAAGTCCTATTTTACTGAAGTTAAGCAACACGGTCTTATAGAAAAAGTGAAACAACAATTTAATGGTAATTAGCACTTAACAGATTTCCTCTAAAAAAGAAATTTCGACTTTTTTTTTTAAAATGTCAACTTAAGAACATTATTGCAAAAAAAAACTTTCAAAAAAAATAATTTTAAATAGAACATTTTAATTATTTTTTTGAGAACAAAAAGTGTGTGTATATATATATAAATTCACGTTAACATTAACGGTAACTCATTGTTTAAAACAAAAACAAAAAAAAATGTAAAATAACGGGAATAGATCCCCTAAAAAACTCACGTTAAAATAAAGGGACCCTTTAAAAAATAGGGAAAACACGTGCCCCAAAAAAACACACACACAATTCCCTACCCGTGATTAACTAACCGTAAACACTCCTCCCTTTTTAAGCAAAATTTCTGTCACCTCAAAAAAAATTAATCAGAAATAGGGACTAAAGGAGGGTTGACGAGATTTTTTTAAAAAAGGGGGTTCACGTGATTTTAAAAGAATGAGAGGGAGTTCACGTGATATTAAAAGGGAATAGGAGAAGACAAGCAACAACAAAAAAAACGATAGGTACAAAAATGAAATAAAAAAAACTTCGTGCGTGACCAATCTCGAACCCTTTTAGGGTTTGGCGATTCCAAAAGAAGATAGGGTCGCCGCTCCTCTTTCTCAAGGTTCTAAACAGTGCACGGCCACCGCGTCGACGTGAGGCGGCCAAGGAAAAATGATATGCTCCGGCGGTTGCGGAAGACGATGATCGAGGTTGAGCTCTGATACCACTCAAGGTTTCTGCCAAGTACGTCCTTTGCTTAACTGCGAGAGAACGAGAGGGAGAGATGGAGAGATAGGGATAGGAGAGGGCTCCCTTGTGCGAGGAAGAGCGTGTATCGATCCCCTCCCGGAGGAGGTGTTTTTATAGGGCGTGAATGCCCTTGCACAAGTCCGCCCTTGCCCCACCCACGCCCTAACGAACTCCCGCAAGACTCAGGCTTGCCGGACGGCTCCGCAACCGTCGGCGGCGTTCTTTGACCACGAGTTCATATGGACTCGTTCTACATTGAGGTCTACCTTACTTGCACATGTGATTGATGATGCATCTGTCTCATTTGTTTTGGCACGTGGACTTTGAGAAGGAATAATGGATTGTTCTTCAGTTATGCAATCAAATAATTATTTCAATGTGAGAGGCAAGATACAAGAATCTTATGGCTATTGAGTGAGAACTCATAATTTCATGTATGCAAGAGAACTATTTTCTCTTTTGTCTTCAACTTTGGATGCCGATTGGACTTTTGTAGATTTGGTTTTAGGAAAAAAATGGCATAGGAGAATCGATGTCCATGGCTTTCAATAGATTTCATAATAGATACATTAGATGCTTTATATTTTGTGATTATGTTATTTGCTTTTACTTCATCTTATAAATACCTATTTTAGTTATGGTTTATGTATATCTAGGTGGATTCTAAAGTTTCTAATGTTGCTAATATGCCATTTTTTACAGTCATTTTCTGCAGGTGATCGAGTTTATTATCTGTATGGTTGGACTATTCACCTTTGGAAAGAATAAGAGGAAAGTGGATGGTCAAAGTAGCAGTCTGATTCAGGAGTTTACACAACAACGAAGTCAACCTCCTTCCTAGCCAACACCTCCACAAGCATTTAAGCATAATCCTACTACAATCGGGAACCAAAACATCCGCTTGTAGCCGAATGCACTTCTCAGTCCACAATCACATGCCATGACGAGACAACACCGATTAGTACTCCACTGGGCTCGCAATCACTACCTCCACAAGCATTTGAGCATCATCCTCCCACACATGGGAACATGAGTAGTTGCTTGCAATCGATTATACTTTTGAGTCCACAATCACAGGCCATACCAAGACAAACACAGAGTAGTACTCTGTTGCACTCGCAACTAATATCTCCACAAATATATGAGCGTCATCCTCCCCCATATGGGAATCGGAGCAGCTGCTTGCGACCAACTGCACTTTTGAGTTGACAATCACAGACCATACCGAGATCGACACAGAGTAGTGTTCTGTTTGACTCGCAAGAAACACCCTCTATTTCCATAAACTAGGTACTTATTTGTTATGATAATTTAATATTTGAATTAATTATTGAACTAGTTGTGCTAAAATAAATACCGTGTATCATAGGAGAAAGTCAAGAGGCATAACATTGGCCAAGCACGTCGCAGTTCATGGCATAGACCTATTGTAAAAATTGACTTAGATGAAGGAAGATCGCTAGATGCCGAACACGTGAGTTCTCTACACTTGATTTGTGGCATAGCTGCAAGGGAAGATGTTCAACTAGTTCCAAATTTTAGATGCCTAACATAAGTAAATTTTTGGTCTACACATGACAAAATCAATGTATAAATATTATTCTTTAAAGTTTCAAAGTAGAGTTTTGACTGATAATTACTTTTTAAATAGAACTCTGTCGATATCATTGACTTTGACTCTGATGTGAGGGTCAAGGAATTAGTGAACTGTCATTTAGCAAAACACCTTATGGAGCATCACATAACTTAAAGAAGGAATGGGATAAAGCAAGAGATGCAGCGAGGCCGTTGAGACATGGATTCAACCAAAACATCAAGTAAACATGCTTAAAAAATTATTTGATTTTTAATGTCACTTATTAGTTACGACTATTTTAGGAGAAATGTGACGAATAAGGATACACGTATGACACGTGTAAAGAATCTCTCAACTACTGGATCTAAGTCACATGCTGTCTTGAAGAATGAGATTGTAAGAGGCAATCTCATTTTCTTTTATTAGCTTTAAAATTTTTCTTTAACTTATTTAAACGTGTCCTAATCATTACAGTCTCATAAGGGACTTGAGGGTCAATCATGGGGAGAGAAACTATTATTCTTGTAGAGATATTTCTAGTATTTATGTACTTAAGTGTCATGCTTATCTTTATTGTTCCATCTTATGTAATTTACCTATAGGCTTCCTCTATATAAGAGAGCCTATGGTTCTCTGGAATAAACAAGTTCTTCATTTCCTACAACATGGTATCAGAGCCACCCTAAACCCTAGACCCCTCCCCATCCCTCTCATCGTCGCCGCCCCCCCCCCTTTCCTCCGCCGCCACCGTCCTCTCTTCGGCGCCGCCCCCCCTCTCTCCGTCGGCCTCTCTCCATGCCGGCGCCGGCCTCTCCATGCTGTGGTCTCCTCTCTCCACATCGCCGTTCACCGCCCCTTCTTTCATTCATGGGTTTGAGTACATAAGTCTACATATGCACTCATACCTCTTCAAGTTTATGTAGACAATTCTTCATTAGTCTACAAACCCTACCTTTTCTTCTCCGGCAATATGGCATACAACAAGGTTGATATGCCCTCCATTGGCACATTCAAGGGTCCAACACCTATAGTCAAAATGGATGGGACGAATTACGAGCTCTGGGCGATGCAAGTTCATGAGCCTGATGAAGTCCAATGGTAAGAAGCACATTCTTATTGAAGATGAGCCGGTGGAGAAGACGGGAATTTATGCCTCATGGGAGGCCGATGACTTGTATGCCAAAGTCTGGCTTTCTGGTACTCTGACAATGGAGATAGCCAACGATGTTCTACACCAGCCCACGGCTAAGGCCATGTGGGATATTCTTGCAGCTACGTACTCACAGATGAAGAACA